>JAJOZX010000805.1:895000-1040000 GCA_023014485.1 Bathynomus jamesi | reverse complement strand
ACATCCGTTTTCACCAACTCCCAAGAAGTTTCGTGTTGTGGCATCAGCTGGCAAGGTCATGGCCTCTGTTTTCTGGGATGCAAAGGGAGTTCTGTTCATTAACTACCTTGATAAAGGAGCCATCATTACAGGTGATTACTATGCACGGCTAATGAGAAAACTGCGCGAAGCCATCAAGCAAAAGCGACGAGGGAAACTCAGTCGAGGTGTCCTATTTCACCAGGGCAATGCTCCTGCTCACAAGTCTGCAGTTGCGATGGCTGCCATCAGAGAAATGGGCTCCATATTCGCCAGACCTAGCTCCCAGTTATTTCTATCTGTTTCCCAAATTAAAAGAACACCTCCGTGGACAGAGATTTTTGGACGATGCTGAAGTCTTGTCAGCTGTAAATGCCTGGTTAGAGGACCAAAATGAAAACTTCTTTTTGAACAGTATCCAGAAGCTGGAACAAGTGTATATCCCTAAAAGGAGACTATGTAGAAAAATAATAATAAAAACTATCAACTTGACTTGTCTTTCATTATCAGGCCGAGAACTTTTTGATCACTCCTCGTACAGTATACATGAAATGCACAAAAAATAAAACTGTTATCATTATCGACAAAAATTACTACCAAAATGTAGTCTGAACCCTGATCTTTGGAACTGAACTAGTTTGTAATGCGTTTAAGACGAGTGTAGCTGGCAGGAGCTGTTCCGTTCGGTGCCGCCGGTATGTTAGCTGCAGTACAGTGTTCCCACCTTTACCAAAATTTTTGGATTTTTCCTGAAATTATGAGTTGACATGAAAAATCAGAAATTATTTAATAAAATATAAGAATCTACCAAAATTATAAAATAGTAAGGAAAATCTACCGAAAATATACGATAATGATACCATCTAATGATATTTACACCGTTGAATAATATATATATATATATATTATATATATATATATATAGAGAGAGAGAGAGAGAGAGAGAGAGCATTGTTTGAATCTAAAATTTATGCATTTTTGCAATTATAGGTGGAAATAAAGTAAGCGACATTAAATTATTTACCCACAATTTTTTTTTTTTTTTTAATCAAATTGTTATCTATGTCTTAATGTGCTTTCATTGCTTTTGTTTAACTTATAACAGTACAAATTCTCGAGATTACTTATACAGTACAATAATAGTTGTCTATAAATATACCTAAAGTAAAAAAACCGGTTTGCTTGGTCACATTCTGTACGGTCCATTGTGCCAGGCTCATCTACAGCCATAGATGAGGAGTCTCATTGCAGTCATTGTGATAAGAGGCCATATTCTGATATGGATATTGGCCTATGGGTTGGGCAGTCGATGACCGACAAAGAAAGATACGAGCTACTATTGAATACCTGGCGTCCTGCACAGAGTTATCAACTACCTTATGCATCTAGAAGTGGAAAAAAAAGATATCTGTCGCAAAAACATCTTCATGAATATCTTTGGCTAGCATTTTCACACGCTAAGTCAGGCCTCTATTGCAAATACTGCTTCACTTTTTCTCAATTCGAGGGAGGTAGTGGCAAGCATGATTTAGGATCCTTAATTACAGAGCTATTAACTACGTATGACAGATTGGCTGGCTCTGATGGCTATCCTGAAAGTCACAATAAGCTTTCATACCACCAAACAAACCTAATGAAATCAAAAGAGTTCATCAAGAGAATGTCCAATGCAGAATTAAATATTGCTTCATCGTTAGATAATCAACATAAACAAGAAGTTGAACAAAACCGTAAGGGTATTGAAGGAATAGGTCATACTGTCATTGTTCTTGGTCGTTAAGGGCTAACTTTGAGAGGCCATAGAGAAACTGGGAAAATATGTTCCCCTCATATTGAAGAGTCAACTAGTGTTAGCGATAGTAACGATGGAAATTTTCGAGAATTACTGAGTTTTTCAACAATGAAAAACTCGAGCAAGAATGCAGTATACACCAGTCATAGAATACAAAACGATCTTATTAAATTCATTAATGAATATTTATCTGATATAATATCAGACAGAATCGCTCAGGCCAAGTTTTGTATTTTAGATACAAAACTTGGCCTACTAGATACAAAACAATCTATCCGTGCGTTGTGTATCTTAGAAGCTGTTCTTTCAGAAACAAAGCCCCTGTCTCAACAACTTCAGTCATCGCAAACAGATATGCTCGAATGTTCAACCCAGATGAAAGTGACAGAACAAAATATTAAAGAAATGCGAAACCAGGATGGCTCTTTCAGCAAATGTTGTGACTCCGCCATTGAAATCTCTGAACAACTAAACACTGAAATTAAAATGCCCAGATTAGCTACAAACTAGCGACACCGGTCCAACCCCTCCAGCCTCTAGTCCAGATGAGTACTATAAAAGAGTCATATTTGTACCATTTTTAGATTTTGTTGTCTCGCAATTTCACGAAAGATTCAGCAATTACCATACTTACTGCTCAGTCATTATGTTTGTTGATGCCAAGATATTTCAATCGCACAACATTCAATGATCTGATTCCCGCGCTTACTATCTACAAACAATATGCCGCTGAGCGCATTACAGATATTGAGGACTATTCTGTTGAGAATAAGCTGTGGGGGGGTGCGGGTAGATGGGAGACAGTTAAAAAAGAAGTATTAGCAGAAGCAGTTTGTGACACTTTAGAAAAATGTTTAAACAATTATCGAGTAACGAAGATGTTATTGTAAATATATACATCATTGACTGTCTTCTGCAACTGGTGAGAGGAGTTTTTCAACAATAAACCACATAAAAAGTTACAGAAGATCAACAATGGGACAAAATCGATTGAATGGCATTGCAGGGTGTCCCATAAGTTTGGACTCATAGGGAAAATAGACATTATATTTTTAAAGTGAAACAAACATTTCTAATGTCAGTTTTACATATTTCAGGAAAGAAACTACCCTGATGGCTCAGTATACCAATCAAGAGAAGGTGGAACTGAATTGCTACATGTTTCCGGAAAAAGCGAGAGGGAGGAGTATCAGTTATTTCACGAACATGCCTCCCTCCGGCTTTTTCCGGAAACATATAGCAATACCAGTTCCACCTTCTCTTGATTGGTATACTGAGCCATCAGAGTATTTTCTTTCCTGAAATATGTAAAACTGACATTAGAAATGTGTTTGTTTCACTTTAAAAATATAATGTCTATTTTCCCTATGAGTCCATACTTCTGGGACACCCTGTACATTCATCGTGCCTTATCAGATGACTACAAGAAAGTGATTTCGTCAGTAATAGACATTTTCTCGCGAAGTAAAGAGACGAGTGGAGTTTCTGATTTAAATGCCTGTTTGTTATATAAAACATGACGATTCAGTAATGTATTGCATACGTGTACAGGGTGTTCATAAAATATCTGAACGATTTGATTCGTTAATATTTTTCATACTAAATAAGATATAAACTTATAAAGCATGAAGCATGTGTAAGCGATAGAGCAACTAATAAAGTTTTCTTGCCAGATTACAGGCCTAAACGGAAGTCATTTGTGGAGGACATGCTGGACCGAATGGACACTGACAATGGGTTCCTCAAACAAGTCATGTTCTCAGATGAGGTTACATTTCATGTTTCAGGGATGGTAAACCGGCATGACCGATTGATTGGGCCATTCTTTTTCGCTGAGGGTACCGTGACATCAATCTCCTATCTTGACATGCTGGAGCAATTTGTGTTGCCACAGCTACAAGAATTGCAGTCGGACATTATCTATCAGCAAGATGGAGCACCTCCACATTGGGCTCTGGTTGTGCGTGAGGCCCTCAATGAAAATTTTTCGGGTCGCTGGATTGGCTGTGATGGACCTATCCCTTGGCCTCCACGATCACCGGACATTACGCCATTGGATTTCTTCCTCTGGGGATTTGTTAGAGATGTGCTGTACAAGACCAAGGTTGTCAACATCCATGAACTACGAATCAGGATCAGGGATACAATAGCCACGGTCGATGCTGGCATGCTTGAACGCACATGGCGAGAAATTGAATATCGATTGGATGCTGTACGGGCGACCAATGGCGCACATGTTGAAGTTTATTAAACATGTATGTAAAACTTTTAGCTGTGCGGAGTCACATAGACAAACTTGTTTCTTTGTATATTATTGGGTTATCACATTAATAAAGATTGAAATCGTTCAGATCTTTTATGAACACCCTGTATATCCATATATGTTTTATTGCAGTGTTTAGTAATAATGAATGTTTTTAGTTATAACTTTATTATGGGGTTTGTTTATGTTTAGCCTAATCCTAATCAATATCATCCAGTTTGATAGACCTTTATAATAATCATATTAAGTAAATGGATTCCTGGACAAAAGGTTTTATCTTAAATATCGTCCATAAATTACCAATATATATATTATATATATATACACCTTACCTTATGAACCTTATGTTGTTTCGTGCGTTGGTCTCTCTTCACACGGAGGTCAAGCTGGTGGCCCCGCCTCTAGGTCTGGCTTGGTGGAGGAGCGAGTTGCTTTCTTACGCTCTCCACCGTACATAGCTCATCTGGTACCGTCCTGAGCCAGGCATCCAGTCTCCTCTTGAAGACTTCAACTTTGACCCCCGTTACGTTTCTGAGGTCCTTTGGAAGCTGGTTGAAAAGTCTTGGCCTCCTGACAACCAAGCTATTTTCCTTCAGTGTTGAGGAGGTCCCTTGTCGGGCCTTTAATTTGGGAACACTACACATTCTGCCTATCCTATTTTCCAGTGTTGTTTGAATGGTAATTGGGTTTAGTTTTAGGTTCGGTACCAGTTTTTCGATCATTTTCCATATGTAGATTATGGTGTACCTCTCTCTTCTGCTTTCCAGGGAGTACAGATTTAGTTTACGCAGTCTTTCCCAGTAGATGAGTTCTTTGCAGCCATCAATCTTGGCTGTGAAATGTCTTTGCGTTTCTTCTAGTTTATTAGTTTCTTTTTTTTATATGGGGACGTCAAAACTGAGCAGTATTCAAGTTTTGGTATAATCAGTATTTTTAGCAGGGGAATCATTACTGTCCTGCCCCTTCTCTTGAACGTTCTTAGTACCTGTACCTCGACTTTTTGCTTTATTTATCGCTATCTGATTTTGTGTTTCATCTGTCATTATTACCTCCAGATCGATCACTTTCGTGCTTCTCTGAATTTCTTGTCTATCTGGAGCATAATATGCAGTCTGTTTAAGTTCCTCTTTTCTACCATATCTCAAGAGCTGAAATTTCTCGGTGTTAAATGACATGTTGTTGTCTTCTGACCATTTGTATATTTTGTTCGTGTCCCTCTGCAAGGCCTCCACTTCATTTACATCGCTGATTTTTCTGATGATCTTTGTATCGTCTGCAAAGGATGTTACTATACTGTTGCTGTTTACTCCGCTGTCTATGTCTGTTAGCATGATAATGAACAGGAGTGGGGCCAGTACTGTCCCTTGTGGTACTGAGCTGCTACTTCCGATTCTGATGATGATATACCTTGAATTTTGACGACCTGCAGACGTTCTCTGAGGAAGTTGTTGATCCACTTTCCCACTTTGCCTGTTATTCCCATATATTTCATTTTATCTGCTATTATACCATGATCACATTTGTCGAACGCTTTAGCAAAATCTGTGTATATAACATCGTAGTTGTCATTGCCTTCCAGTGCATCTAGGATATTGTTGTAGTGTTCTATTAGTTGTGATAGGCATGATCTACCTGATAGGAATCCATGCTTATTTTCGTTGAATCTTTTCCGTGTCTCCAGGAAATCATAAATTTTTTCTCTAACTGTTCTCTCAAATACTTTGGTGAGGTGGGACGTCAATGACACTGGTCTATAGTTCTTTGCTTGAGATCTGTCCCCTCCTTTATATATAGGGACAATGTTTGCTCTTTTCAAGATGCTCGGTATTTCCCCAGTGTCTAGAGATCTTCTCCATATCCAATATAAAGGTGTAGCTATTTCATTTTTACAGTTTTTAATCAATAATGCGTTCCAATTGTCCGGACCTGCAGCTGAATGTGGTTTCATTTGTCCTATAGCTCTCGCTACATCTGGGGTAAAATCATAGTCTGTTATATACTCTCCTTGCAATTCCTTTTCAAAGAATGCATCTATATCAGGTATCGCTTTGCCACTTTTAGGGGTACTGAAAACTGATTCATATTGGACTCTCAATGTTTCAGATATTTCTTTTGGATCGTCAGTTAGTTCATTATTTCTCGTCCTTCAGGGCCTCGTTTTGTGACGGTATTTGATTTTTTTCTATTTCGCCTTTCTCCGTTTCTTCCGTTTTCCACTGTTCTTTGTTCCTACTTTCCTCTTTCAGTTTCTTCTCGTCGTCTCTTTCTGCTTTAAATAGTGTAAAAGAGTTTAATTCGGTCAAGCAGTTTTCGCAGAAAAATTTTATCTCATTAAGTTGCTTTGCGTTCGTTATAAGGGAGATTTTTTTTTCATCTCCCCATTCTAGGCATTTAAAATCAAAAAGTAGCTGACAAAATCACACCTCATCGCCCCTGTCTCCTCTGTTGCATTCTTGCAGATACCACAGAGTTGCAGGTATGTATTCATTTCCATGTTGCTGAATTGACTCCAAAAGGGGTATTATGGGAGGTATTGTACAGGGTGTACATAAAGTCAGGATCTATTTTTGTGAAGCACTTGGAAATTATATGGAATTCAATCATAAAATGATAAAGTGGTAACATTTATTAAATAATTAAGAGTAGGATTCGACGTGACGCCCATCAGTATCCCTGCACAGCTCAAATCGTTCCGCAGCATTTCTAAACACATTCTGGAGCATTTGCGGGGTTATGTTATCTGCAGCAGTTCGTATACGTGTACGTAAGTTTTCAAGACTCGTAATCTTCGTCTGATAGACGTGCGACTCGATAAAGCCCCATGCAAAGAAATCTAAAGGGGTTAAATCTTGTCATCTCGCGACACAAGGTCTGTTGCTTCCGCGTCCGATCCAGCGATTTGGAAAACGTCCATTTAGATAATCCTGAACAATTTTGCATAGTGACAAGGAGCACCATCATGTTGATAGACGACGGTACTAACAATCCTATCCCCAATCAGCTGAGGGTCAAGGAATTGCTGCAACATGTCCAGATAAATAAGCCCCGTAACTGTAGCTTCAGCAAAGAAAAAAGGACCATAAACCTTAGATTTTGTTAAACCCATCCAGACATTAACTTTAGGTGAGTCTCTTTCCCAATTTTGGACGAAATCATTCGGTCTTTCATCTGCCCAAATTCGACAGTTATGGCGATTTACTTTTCCACACGTATGGAAAGTGGCTTCATCACTAAAGAGAATGTTGTCCATTAAATTATCACTCCAGATTTGTTCTACGAGATCAGCACACACAGCACTTCGTCGAGGAAATCTTCCTCGTGTAAATCATGTAAAACCTGCAAATGATAGCTTTTCTTCCGCAAATTAACTTTCAGAATTTTGTGCACAGATGACGTCGGGAGGCCGAGTCTGTGTGATGCAGCACGAACGGACGTACGTGGCTCCTCAGTGATAATTCCGCGTACTGCATTCACGGTAAGATCTGACATACACGGTCGTCCTGATCTTGCTTCATCATTTACAGATCCCGTTCGTTTAAATTTGTTCACCAATTTTCGTACTGTCTTGTCTATTGGCCCCGGCTTATGAAATCTCCTTCTAAACTTCTCTCTGGTGTCATTGTATTTCTTTCCCGCGATTCGCCAAATTACTATTGCCACACGTTCTTCTGTATTCATTCTAAGGGCTTCTGAAAAGAAAAATAGAAAAAAATAATTATTTCACAAAAATAGATCCTGACTTTATGTACACCCTGTATTATGGTATGGTATGATATTATGGGAGGTATATATATATATATCCAGATAGCGTAGTGGAAGTGCCCCCCTGTCAGGAAATCCTGGGGCGCTACTGGCTACGTGCCGATCAGGAACGTAACACGCATTTATAACATGGGGCCTATGGGAAATAAAGATTCATTTTACGCGGAATCGCAGTACGTGCTGTTTTCCAGGAACGTAACCACGCGTTAAAAGAGACCTACCTGTAATTGTAATTGCAATAAATTAATTTGTCAAATGCAGTAATTGTAATTGCAATAAATTAATTTGCCAAATGCAGTAATTGTAATTGCAATAAATTAATTTGCCAAATGCAGTAATTGTAGTTGTAACTGTAGTTGAGCATATGCAAAATAATTGTAATTGTAACAAATTATTTTTTAACTATAATTGCCCCGTACCTGATTTGAAGTACATTTGTTTAAATTTGTGAAATATTTTAAAATTGTTAATACATATTATTACATAACCTTGGTTATGCTCCCGCCCGAATTGTTCATGCTGACGAAGGTCAAGCTTATCACTTCGCCTTAGACCTACATTTTAACGTGGAGTCCGAACCACGCCCCACCAGCAGCCCAGGGTTTTAACCACTAGGCTACCCAGGGTATCCATTTATCTACCAACCAATATTTTTATTGTGTGGAAGGATGAACAGCAGCTGGGTTCTGCTGCGCGCCGGTCTCGATCCCGGGGGCCGATAGATTCGTAGTCAGTGAAGCTAACCACTACACCACCGAGGCGTATCATAACTACATGAATTAGAATAATTTATAGAACGGTGAGGGTAATATATTCTTCAGACTGAGGAACTCAACCCGTATTTTTCCAATTTAAATATATAATAAATGGACCCTCGATTTAATGTGTCCATCTTCATATACAAAGCGAGGTCCTGAAATCAAACGGCGCAGTACAGTATACCGAGGTTGCGGAATCTAGATTTACTGTATGAAACAACCTTTGCTTTTTTAACGAAGGCAATTTTACTGTCGCCAAATAACTTTTTTTAACATGAAAAGCTCATTCGTTTATCACTTACTCTTGTTCATCATCATCGTCGTCATCGTCATCATCTTCGACTCCAAAGCCCCATGCGTCCGTACGAGCGACCAGGACCATCAGCCCCAACACGAGGGCAAATAACGTGCTGAAAAAAAGATGTCATCTTTTAGAACATTCCAAACATTTTCCGATCATCATTTAAACTTAGTATTTATGTAGTACACAAACTGACCTTCCGCCATTATCACTTCATTTTCCTTATTTATTTCGTATATGATGGCAGGCGTATGAGGGAGAAGAGAAGCATAGTCTATTAAGACACACACACACACACACGTGCGCATCTCCACATATATATATATATATACATTAGCGCTAAAACAAATGTTCAAAAGTTGATGTTTTGTTTTGAGACCTTTTTCTTTTGTTGCAGGTACAATAACACGCAGTGGCTAATATAGAAGTGAGTGGCACTCCCCAGGAAAAGGCCTTCTCAAAGACGGTGTCTCAAAGGTGTCTCAAAAATCATTGTGCGCCTATTTATATGAGATTGACGAGTATCACAGTTATAAAATTCTACTTAAAATTTTAAGCACATACAGGGTGTCTCAATATACATGCAACCCATGTCACTGCTAATAATTCTGCCAATATTAATGTTCTCGTTCTATTTTTTCAGATTTGAAGAGAGGAGACGATAACAACTAATAATTAATTATCAATCAAAATGCCTTGGACAAAGGAGGAAAAAAAATTTTGCGTCACTACTTATTTGGAGACGAAATCATTGAAAACTGTGCAAGCGAAATTTCGCAGGAAGTTCAACTTCAACAATTATCCCCAGAAAAGCCAAATTTATCGTTGGGCACACAATTTCAAGCCACAGGATCAGTAAACAATCTCAACAAGAAAGCAGAAACACCCAGATCTGGCAGGAAGGTGACTGCAAGATCTCCTGACAATGTGAATGCGGTGAGAGATTCTGTCGGAAGGAGTCCGAAAAAGTCAATCCGAAGACGTTGCCAAGATCTGGTCTTTCACGTGCGTCAGTGCAAAGAATCTTGATCAAGGATCTTCAGCTGTACCCATACAGGATCCAGATCAAGCATAAACTCACACCAGCTGACATGGCAAAACGTGTTGTGATGTGCCGGTGGTTCGAGAACAAGATCGAAGAGGATCCTGACTTTCTTGATGATGTTTGGTTCAGCGACGAAGCACACTTCTTGCTCAGTGGGTATGTCAATAGCAAGAACAATGTGTTCTGGGGCACACAAGCCCCAGACGAGGTGCTTCAGAGGCCCTTGCACTCTGTGCAGGGTGTCAGGGTGATTGACAACCTCGCTCGTCGGCTTCAAGTGTGTCTGCAGCGCAACGGCGGTCATTTGGAACATGTGCTCTAATAAATGTATCCTTTGATCTAGAGACCTCAAATCTTCAGTTTTTAATTGTTATCATATCAGCTTCCAGGAAATGTAATCTTTTTTGGAGTTTATTTTCTGAGTAATAAATTATCATGATGTTAATGGGTTCCATCTATTTTGAGACACCCGGTATTTGACCAATAAGTTACTTACCATTATATAATTAGGATCAAGTAAAGATAAGCACCCCCAACCTTTTTTAGTTAGCTTTATAAGGCTAACTAACGAAAATATCACGACTTAACCTAACCAATCGTTAGGTCAACTGTACGCCCTTGACGATTGGTTAGGTTAGGTCGTGATATTTTCGTTAGTTAGCCTTATAAAGCTAACTAAAAAAGGTTGGGGGTGCTTATCTTTACTTGATCCTATAATTAAGTAACAGTAAATAACTTATTAGTGTGATGTGTGTCTGTAACATTTTAAAATGGGGAGCTATTGAAGAATAGGGACCCCCCCCCAGCCTTCTTTAGTTAGCTTTATAAGGCTAACTAACGAAAATATCATGACCTAACCTAACCAATCGTCAAGGGCGTACAGCTCCTATGTTGTTTTTATTGCGCTGATGAGGGTAACAGAGGATATATATATATATATATATATATATATATATATACACGCGTGTGTGTGTGTGTGTGTGTGTGTGTGTGTGTGTTCGTGGCTACCTTAAGAAACCGCAATAACCTCCAAGAAGATACACACACGAACGTGAGTATTAGCGGTATCGCCATAGATATCATGGAAAAAGAATATTATGAAGGTCTCGTTAAGTTAATTAGACCCATAATTATGACAATGTGAAAATGCTTCGGGTTTGTAAGGTAGCTAAATCTGTGTGTGTGTGTGTGTGTGTGTGTGTGTGTGTGTGTGTGTGTTGTTTTGCTCTCTAATTAAACTGTTTTTTTTACTTGGTGTTTCCTTAAACGAACGAACTATAAGTCTCTTTAATGACATTTTTTCATATTAAATATGGGTCAAATACAGTAATTTTTTTTTATTTAATTTAGGCCTATAGTGTAAAAAAAGACACGCATTATTTATCAATACAAAATAATAAACTCATGACAGTGTCACACGAGCAATTATTAATCTCTGCAGTTTAGTATCGTTATATAAAATACCTAAATTAAAAAACAATAAAATTTCGAAATAAGCTTTAATTTAAAGTTTTTTTGTTTACAAATAAAATATTTTATTTTCTCAAATTTCATAAAAATACTATCGTCAATCGGAATTTAATCTTATCATTTCAACAACGTCTGAAAAACGTTATTTCGATATTAAAAATCTTTTCGATGCTGAGTTAATATAAACGAAACGCAAAACGTGACATAATTTTCTTTACAAAACGTGAGTATTAAAGAAAAATTATTATGTTTTGGAGTTATCTAACCTTCGCAATAACAATAATATAGGGGACTTACTGCTTTATGTGGGACAGTGGGATCTGAACAGTGGATTACCACATCATCTGTACGCGGAGGATAGTCACCCATCCAATTACCACCAGACCACTGTCGCTTAACTTCGCTGATCTGCGGGAAGTGGTGTTGCGACATGGCGAGGACGTATCTCATTTAAAGAAAAATCACAATTTTTTTTTATTCTTTGTGACAAACTTTTTATAAAATTATTTTTATTTATTTACGACGGTTAAAAAGAAACTTAAAACCAGGGTGGTCCAGAATTAGCTTCTAAAGTTATTTTTCTAGGGATACGCAATTTACTATAGGTAGTTTTGGGTCACCCTGTATAAACTGTAAAACCACATCGGGCTGTTCCTGTGGCCAATTTTTTTTTTTAACTATCGTTGGTGATGCCATTTTTTATATACAGTAAACTGCATTTAAAAACTAGTTGTAGACATAACCACTGTATTATATATATACAGTAGACGACAGATTCTGCGCGGACAGATTTTACGCGGTTCGGTTCTACGCGGCAAAAAATTAAAACCATTAAAATATTCTAAACGGTAAAATTTCAAATCTACGCGGTTTGGCACAGAGTAGGAAAATTCAACCTCACTCATAGTGCAACCAATCAGAACGCAGTTTTGATGTCGCTAACCAATGAACAGATAAGCGTAAGGAACATGATGACGACGACATAGCAACTCCTCCAACCGATATGACTTTGTCAGCAGTGAAGAAGTTTGTAGAGTTCATGAACTCTGGCCTTGAAATGATGACAGTGACCCCAATTTCGAACGGGCAGAGTCGCAGAGAGTCTATCCTTCACGCGAAGAAAGCCCATGAAGTTTACTTGAAAGACATCGAGTCTCGGTCTCGCCAGAACAAAATCACAGACTCCTTCGGTTCGCTTTAGTTTTTAATAAAAGTTCGTTGTTATCCTTCGTCTTCATTATTTTTATTCAAATGTAAAATATTTGTGATAAAAAGGAAGGAATTTGTGTTCTTTTTTATTATTTTATGTACAAAATTCATCGTCTTGGAACGTATCTAATTTTTCCAAACCTATTCGTGGTCTCCAGGAATGTATCCCCTTTTGCAGAATCGGTCATCTAATATACAATATATATATATATATATGAAGAATTAGTACTGTTTTTAAAATAATGTTTCGTTTTCACACATCGGGTGAGGAAAGGCTTATCATTAGGCGTAAAAATCTTACAGATTAATCAGTATTCACTAAATTTACCATTTACGTTCGTGATTTTAACAAATAAATTATTCACATACAAACACGCAGAAAAAATGCAGACTTTTTACAAAGTTCTGAAGAACTTTTTTTCACCTCTTTTTTTTTTTTTTTTAGTGTTTCTGTGTAAATATGTGTTCTAAATTTTGTCTCTGTGAAATGAGTGTCATTAAAACATCGTAAACTAAAAAAAAAAAAATAAAAAAATAAATTAAGGAGTCCTTTTTATCGACACACGTTCAAAGTTTGAATTTGTTTTATTTAAAATTTTGAATTTTAAAAAAAAAATCATTTTCAAAGTTTTTTAATTCAAAATTCAAAATTCAAAAATTAAAAAGTAATTTTTTTTTTTTGTAATATTTTAATTTAAAATTAAAAATTCAAAATTAAAAATTAAAAAAAAAATTTAATTTTGAATTTTTGGTTTCTCATGACTTCAGTTACAGTCCAGAATGTAATTTTTCTTTTCAGAAAACAAATGGAAAAATCGAATGAAATGAACTGGGACAAATTTCAATTTATTTTTCTGTTTATCCTAAATCTTAAAAATGTATATTCTGTTAGGTGAAAAAAAGTCCTTTTATTTTATTTTTACATTGCATATATATATATACACAGTGTTGGGAATAGCGCCACTACCTTTTTGGTAGCGAGAGCGGTAGCGCCGCTACTATTTAAATAAAGTAGCGAAAACGGTAGCGCTGCTACTTTTTAAAGCAATTCCATGGCACTATTCGCTACTTTTATGAAAATTGAAATACTGTATTAGTTTCTATCCTTACTGTCTGTCTCTGTTCACGGAAACATGTTGAAACAAGTCGGCTTGCTGTCTGCCTCTGTTCACGACGGCAACATGTTGAAACAAGTCGGCCACGGTTGCCCTGGACTGACTTTCAGTCTATTGTGATTTTCTATTGAATTATATTTTTTCATAATTTAATTTACATACATTTTAGAAAGTAGCGGTAGCGCCGCTGCTTTTGAAGAGTAGCGCGCACAACACTGTGTATATAATATATATATATATATATTATATATATATGTATATATATGTGTGTGTGTATATATATATATATATATATATATATAGGGTGAGTCACGACGAAATGTCATAACTTCGGGAGCTTAAAGCTGAGATTATTCCCAGTCAAAAATTTCATATGAACATAAGTCCGATTCTTAACGGTTATGGAGCTACGGATGTTTGAATTTCAAGCATGCGCATGCGTGACCTTGAACTGAATTGACAGTTATTTACCGAACCGAACTAACTACGCAGTAGAGTGTTGTGTTTCACAGCGTGCAGTTGATGTTTTGTTCGTTCAGCATGCCTTTTACGTTTTCAAATGCCAAATATGCCAATGGTGTATGTTTACGGATTTTGCGATGAAAATACTATGCTGCTGTCGCTGAATACCAGCGACGTTTTCCAAATCGAAAAATTCCGGATCGACGAGTGTTTAGCTCGGAGACTGCGAGAGAGGTCCGGGACAAGATGTGGCTGAACAAGAAAACATTTTTCAGCGGAGTCCTCATGTTAGTACGCGAGGGATTTCCACATGTCTTAGAGTTCCTCAAACGAGAGTATGTAGAACGTTACATGAAGAAGGCATGTATCCGTACCACGTACAGCGCGTTCAGCGCCTTCAACTGATCTTGCCCAATGGCTGGAATTTTGTAATTAGCTCAATGCCGATCGACAATTGCATCGATACCTCTTATTCTGTGATGAGGCTCAATTTACCCGCGACGGTGTCAACAACACTCGCAATTCACATGTGTGGTCAGAAATGAATCCTCATGCCATTGTGGAAAGTAATTTTCAACATCGGTTCAGTGTCAATGTGTGTGTGGTATTCTCTACGGTCAGCTGATTGGTCCGTTTATCTTCGAAGGTGGTCTTACAGGTGACATTTATCTACGATTTCTGCAAGACGAACTGCCGCCACTGTTAGAAGATGTACCTTTGGCAACACGATTGCGTATGTAGGCTAATTCCATCAAGACAGAGTGCCTCCCCATTTTAGCTGATGATGGCTTCACTGGTCGATGAATCTTTCGTGGTGGTGCACGAAATTGGCCACCCAGGTCTCCGGACCTAACCTCTCTAGATACATCAAAGAGCTGGTGTACCAGAGATACATCAAAGAGCTGGTGTACCAGAGAAAAGTGGAAACACGAGATGCATTGCTCCAATGCTCCATCGCATTTTAGATGTTGCAGCCTTCATAAGGACAATCGTAATGAACTAATGCGAGCTACACGCACGATGCACAGACGAGCCGCGATGTGTATTGAGGCGAGGGTAGTCATTTTGAACAGTTATTGTAAATTCATGAATAAAAACTTTAGCAGCTATTTGTTCGCTTATTCTTATTTTTAAACATTCAAACAGCCATAGCTCCATAACCGTTAAGAATCGGACCTATGTTCATATAAAGTTTTTGACTGGGAATGACCTCAGCTATAAGCTCCGAAATTATGACATTTCGTCGTGACTCATCCTGTATATATATATATATATATATATATATATATATATATATATATATATATATATATATATATACACACTACTAAGGTAAGGTGTGTATATATATATATATATATATATATCAGCTCTAATCTTTCAGAAACAGATTTCAAATCCAATTTCAGGTTCCATGAAAATTTCTACTTGGAATGGATTCTACTTCTCATTTTGATCGAGTGACCACCAGTTTCGGTTTGGGAATTGGAATCGCGAAGCCGCACTCCATCTCAATTAAAACTGTCGTTCTATTTACATTTTATGTATAAATAAATTCATTAAATTAATTTTTTTTATGAAAATTGTGCCACTCGTGACGACAAACGATATGATCAGCCTCAAACAAACCACAATTGTAAAAACAATATATTTATATTTGACTCAAAATTCGTCCACAGAAACAAAAGTATTTATTTATTTATTTATTTATTATTATTATTATTATTATTATTATTATTTATTTGGTTTATTTCAGTGATAAAATTCCTGTAATGAAAAAAAATAATAAAAAAAAAATATATATATATATATATATATATATATCGGCAACGCTTGTGGCTCAGTGGGAAACATCGTTTCCCTATAAGCGAAGTGAAGATATTCAGGTCAGGCGTTCGACTCCCTATGGTGCTGGTAGTAATAATTCAAAAGTTATCGCAATGAGGCACATTAGTCGGCCTGAGCGCTGTGTCAGTTTTTGGCCCTCCACACTCATTATTATTATCGTAATGATCACGAACGATTTTGCATAATGAAAGATTTACTCTTATCCTCCCATAGCTCAGTGGTAGCGCCCGCAACTTCTAATCATGAGGTCTCGGGTTGAATCCTTTAGGGGAAATTTTACACACACACACACACACACACACATATATATATATATATATAAAATTAATTCTGTGCTCTTGTTTTGTCGTCCATAATATATATATATATATATATATGCACTAGAATCACAAAAAAAAAACACGTGACCTTATTAATAAGCAAACAACCACAAGGAAAAGGAAACACAAAGTCCGAGCGCTTTCGTGATATATTCACATTATCAAGGAGGAACAGAAAATAGACGGAGATTACAAAGTATTTGAGTTAAATAGACAAGCAAAAAATTCACAATTGGCACCTCAAATTAAAGGCCTTAAAGCCCTCTAAAGATATTTTTTTCTCCAAAAAAAAATATCTTTAGAGGGCTTTAAGGCCTTTAATTTGAGGTGCCAATTGTGAATTTTTTGCTTGTCTATTTAACTCAAATACTTTGTAATCTCCGTCTATTTTCTGTTCCTCCTTGATAATGTGAATATATCACGAAAGCGCTCGGACTTTGTGTTTCCTTTTCCTTGTGGTTGTTTGCTTATATATATATATATGTGTGTGTGTGGTGTGTGTGCATGGGAGTATATGTTTGTGTATCAATGTCTTTCTTTTAAAGGATGAAGCCTGTCAAGCAGATAAATTTAAGCGAGCTAAAAATATTGTATCATTCGAAGAGAAATGAATTAAAAGAAGAAATAAAACAAAAAATTGAACTAACGCTTTCATAAAACAAAGGTGAGCTCACATAAATCAGTGTGTGTGTATGTATATATATATATATATAGATGAGAGAGAGAGAGAGAGAGAGAGAGAGAGGGCGGAGGAGGGACTTGGCAATTTATTTTATTTTGTTCTTGGCCTTTCTATGATAGGCTCTTTCAATCTTTGTATAATTAATAGCCTTTTATTTAAATACATTCCTTCTTTTGTGTTTCTGTCCTTGCTTACCAAACGAAACAGCGACAGTCTTTAGGATTACTTTATTATTGAAAATTATTAAATATCACGAAAAGTTTTTGGACAGAGTAAAGCTTAGGTTACGTTACGTTAAGGGAGTTTGGTTAGGTTAGGTTAAGTTAATTAGGTTATTTAGATTTGGGTGAGTGTCGCCAAACACAATTGAAACGTGAAAATGTTGGGATTTCGTAATGTGGACAAACGTGTGTGTGTGTGTGTGTGTGTGTGTGTGTAAAACTTAGTAAAAGTTCCGTACGTCGGTCTCACTTCACACGAAGGTCAAGTTCGTTGCCCCACCTCCAGGCCTGGCCTGATGGAGGGGCGCGTTGCTTTCTTGCGATCTCCATCGCACATAGCCAGGTACACCCGGCTCATCTAGTACCGTCCTGAGTCAGGCATCTAGTCTTCTTTTGAAGATTTCAACTTTGACCCCTGTGACGTTCCTGAGGTCCTTAGGAAGCTGGTTAAAAAGTCTTGGACAAATGACACCTAAGTTAGATTCCTTCAGAGTTGAAGGTGTCCGGGGGCTAATATTGTTTCTTGTGGGACTGAGCTGTGTAATTCTGATTCTGATGATGATACCTTGGATTTTTACAGCTTGCTGCCGTTCCCTGAGGAAACTGTAAATCCAATTTCGCACTTTGCGAATTCAAAAGTTCAAAATTCCCCTGATTCATTTTATGTGCTATTATGTTATGATCACACTTATCGAATACTTTAGTAAAATCCTTGAATATTACATTGTAGCTACCATTGCTCTCAAGTACATCTATGATATTGTTATAGTGCTCTATTAGTTGTGATCTTCCTTCCTATTCTCAATGAATCTTTCCTATGTCTCCTAAAAGTCGTATATTTTCTCTATGACTATTCCTTCAAATATTTTGATGAGATGTGATGTCACTGGCATCGATCTATAGTTCTTTGGTTGAGACCTATTTCGCCCCCCACCCCTTTAGATATATATCATAGGAACAATGTTCGCTCTTTTTTGTATGCTCGGTATTTCCTCGTAACAGGGATCTTCTACATATCCAATAAAGTGGGGTAGCTATTTCGTTCTTACAGTGTTTAATCAATAAGGGGTACTGAAAGCTGAATCATATTGAGCTCTCAATATTTCAAATATTTCTTTTAAATCATCGGCTGGCCTATTATTTTCTTTCCTTAAGGGTGCGATAGTGGTTCGCGATTTTGTTTTTCTTTTCGCGAAACTATAGAAGTATTTTATTGTTTTCACAGCACCTTCCTCTTCTCTCTCTGAATGACCCTTAATTAGGGCTTGTAGTTCCCTGTCTAACGTTTCCAATTTTATTTGTATCACGTTTTTGGTGTTGTTGTCTGTACAATTAATTAACTTTATGGCTACTCTCTTTCTCTTGCGGAATAGTGTTCGCCTTGCCTCTCGAAATAGTTTCTCTTTCCCTTTGGCTGTACTTTCAGAACATATATTTCGAAGGTTTCCAGCATCTTTTTTTTCAGTGTTATTAGCATTAATTCGGTTGTTTTATCCTCTAAGACCGTTTTCCCCAATATTTGTGCTCTATAGATCTGATTTTTTCCCAATTTGTAGTCTTAAAGTTTAGAGGGGCAGACTGTCATGAGGAAGAGATTGTAAACGCCACTCGACCAGGGAAGTACTCCGGGGTAGATGTTAGATAGAAGACAAGGAGTGCTGAAAGTCCCGTTTCTCCTGTCACTGTCTTCCTTAGCTGATCTTTTTCCTTGTCTTATCTACCCTGTGAGCAGTCCAGAATGCTTTCAAACACACATTTCTCCCTCTATTCCTCATTACACATACATGCATCTTACACAATGCACAACCTTTTCAAAATTGATATTAAAAAAAAAGAAAAATAGAATAATTAAGCTTTGGAGACCTTGTTTTTGGTTTTCTCCGTCTTCTGTGGGGGTCACTTTTGCAGGGTCATTGAGGGGTCATTGTCTTGTCAGAGACCTAATGAAGTTCTTAACCACCCCATCCCCGAACTCTGTGGTGGTTTTAATTTCCCACTTATAAAATACAAAACAATTTGAAGAAATATATATATATATATATATAATATATATATATATATATATATATATATATATATATATATATATATATGATGAATAAAACCACGAAGGGAAAAGAAACACAAAGTGGTGCTCAAGCGCTTTCGTCTAATGACATCCTCAGGAACAGTGTTCCTGAGGATGTCATTAGACGAAAGCGCTTGAGCACCACTTTGTGTTTCTTTTCCCTTCGTGGTTTTATTCATCACAAATATTTTTCACGTGTCACTTTCGTGAAATAATTTTTCATATATATATAATTATTTTTTCCTTCCCATTGTTTTGTATTTTATAAATGAGAAATTAAAACCGTTCAGAGATAGGGTGGTTAAGAACTTCATTAGATCTCTGATATGATATGACAATGACTTAAGGGAAATTTTGCAGTTGGAGTGTTCGGAGTTTTGTAGATAACTATTAGTATCACGTTAAGTTTTTCAATTTTTACTGCTAAGAGCTTCAAGTAGCTCTTTGTGTACTGTTTGCTCATAGTATGTCGTAACCATCAATTTTTGCAGTATTCGCAGTTCTCACAATCTCCTTGGCAGCCTTAAAGATGTGTTTCCGTGAGGCATGCTATGTCAGTCTCGTTTCTTCCATAAATCCTTGCGGGTATGACATTTTGTTTATCGTGTGATTCGGTCTTAGCCCTTGAATATTTGCCAGTACAATATTTATGTTTCCTGTTTTGCGTCGTCCTTCGAATATTCCAAATTTAATTTCCTCTATTGTCGTGTGTTTTATATTCCTATGGTCCTCCAAAAAAGCTCCGTTTCCGGTTACCTGTTCTGGGTGTTTCTTGCTTGGCAACGGATCCGCTCGGAGGTTCTCAGCTGTAGGCTAGCGGCCAAACCCCGATTTAAACAATTTTAATTCCCCCTTGTACAGAAAGTTGTAATATGTTTTTTATTAGTCTTTAGTGTTCAGTGAACACATTTTTAAGTGTTGTCCTAAGTTTTTGATGTGCGGTTGCCATGGAAACACCAATATAAACAAACACCTAAAAATACCTGAAACTTTATCCAGATGATAATTTGTTTTAGTTTCGAACTGAAATACTGTTAACTAATCAATCTATACTGTTTATTTTAAGTGTTTACTATCTAGATACACAATTGAATTATCACATTATAGTAAAATGTAATACAATCATGTATTGTTATAGGTTAGACCCAGTTTTAAATTTACTTCCTCCTTTTGTTATCACAATATTAGAATAAGACAAATGTGTGCTGTGACAAATATTGTGCAAATGTGTAGTATTGTTGAAAATCACAGTTTAATTATTGTTATTTTTATTTCAGACGATCATCTATATCAAGCATGGCAGAACCTGACTCGAGTCCATTAAAATTTGTACAGGCGAAGAAACAGAGGCTGTCAACAAATTGGAAGAAATGCGTTTTATGTCAGCAGAGGGGCAAAGAAAAACTGGTTGTACCCACAAAAATTAGTATATTGAAACATTATTGTCAATATCACTGTTACGGCAGGATGACCTTTTACAAAGACTTGACTCTGAGTTTAATGACCTTACAAAATTACATAGTATGTCTGTTACATATTATCGTAGCTGTTATCAATCACTTACAAGTAAGAAAAACATTTCTCATGTTAATACAAAATGTAGCACGCATGATTCTGCATCACATGGTACTGAAGAACAAAGTGTTCGCACACGAGCTCAAACATCCAAGTTTACAGATTTTTCAATGTGTTTAATATGCAACGCGCGAAAGAGGGACAGCATACATAAGGTACAAACACCTACGTGTCAGAGTAATCTCTATCAAGCAGCACAAGCTCGGCAGGACATTTCTATGCTTGCTAAAATTGAAGAAGACCTCATTGTAGCTGGTGCTGTTTACCACAAATCCTGCATGGCAAGCTATACAAGCAAGCATACCATCAGTGCTTCAAGGAAAATGGAAGAAGGAGAGAACATATACGAGAAGGCATTTATGGCACTAGTAGGAGAAATAGATGTTAATCTACAACAAGGAAAAGCTTATAAGTTGAAAACCCTGCTAGACAAATTCCAATAGCTGTTACCTGACCACACTGATACCCAAGCATACCGTGCAGAAAAATTTCAGCGCCATCTCATGAAGCATGATGGTGATAACATTGTTATTCGTGCCCAGCGAGGACAGTTCAAGTCAAGCATTGTTGTCAGTAGCAGTGTCAGCTTAGGAGATGCTGTCAGAGCCTTTGCTCAACTGAAGGAAGATTTCAACTCTAATGAGATAACACTTGGTTCTGCTGAAGAACAGTCAAATGTTCCAGTGAATTCAGAAAGTTTACTTCATTCTGCCATTGGTATGCTTAGACAAGAAATAGCACAAATTGAAAAGCCAACTGAGTACTACACAGTTGCTGAAATCGGCCTGAAAACATCTGAAAAATATGTTCCAGCACTTTTACAGGTGTTTCTCTGGTTGCTGAGCAAAGAGGCATTTGAATCGTGTGATCCAAATTACCAGCCAGAGGAAAAATTACAACGTAGAGTCTTAGCTCTTGCAGAAAGTGTTATTCATAGCAGTAACAGCAATATTATAACCCCCCCCTTCATCTAGGACTTGCAGCGCAACTCCATCATGATCATGGAAAACAAGATATAATAGACACTCTCCATGTCCATGGTTTCACCATAAGCTATGATCATCTTCGACGTTTTTTAACTGCCCTAGGAAAAGATGAGCTTAAAAGAATGCAAGATCGCATATACATGCCACATGGCTTAGTCTCACGACAACATGAAGGTGACGACAATATTGATATCAACTGTGCAACCATTGATGGAAAGGGAACATTTCATTCCATGGCCCGTGTTGTATTTCAGGAACAGGCTATTGATATAGTTGGGACTGGTCTGGTCGACAGAGTGAAGATTGGCTAATAACGCTAATAACGTATTAAATTGATACTGCGGGAGTCACCGAATACAGTATGCACTGACTTTCATGCAGTTTTGTAATTGAAAGACAAGTTGAGACTTTTAGTGGAAAGATTCCAATTTTAAGTAATGATTTCTGTTTTAAAGTTATCTAGTAGTTTGCTTCATAAAGATAAGAATTGTTAAAATTTAATTGGTTTAATTGATTTTAGTTGATTTAATTGATTTTGTGTTATGTACATCGATATACGTATAGTAACTTAATTTTTGTTTTACAAAATTGACGTTCTTCAAATCTCAATATCGGTCCTTTCGCACAGTTAACAATTCAAACTTTATTTTCAAGTAACATTATTATATATGTATCGTAATCATGCCAACATTTGCCTGTTTTTCATAACTGAACGATAAACCTTTCTGCTGGCATGCGAACAGAGGTCTCCATTATTAACCCATGTAGGCACAGTACTTTGTATGGTCATTCAACATTTTAATATGGCATTCATTTTGTTCGACATAGTGTATTAATGCTTGGAGTATCAAAAATACCTGACTTATTGTACTCGAAATTAGTTTTGTGTAACTCATATTAATCAGTTTTGTGAAACACCTGTATTTTAGGTGATAATTTTTGGGTCTAGCAATAACGTTTTAAGGCCAAAAATAAAATATATCATGTAAAAGAATGTTTTTATAAATAAATTGATATATGTAGTGTAGCACTAGAGCTTTCAGAAAATGTATAACTTCATGGGAAATAAATCTTGTCTTCACTGTTCATTGTGTCTTCAAAGATTTCTTGTAATACGTGAATTGAAAACATGAATACACGAGTACCTGTACATAACTGAAGTTAATGGCTGATTTAACTATCTTAGCACACTCAGAATGGAGGACAACATGCCAAACTTATATGTCCAGATGCTGCAGATCATTTTAGAACATGTTGTACATTTCTGTACGAGGGGGGTATTAAACTCAAAAAATATGGCCTGTTATCAGGGTTGGCCGCTCGCCTATGTGTCGACCGTATGTGCTGAATGAGGGTTAGTAGCCGTACTGCATCTGCGATGTCGAGAAAATTTGCTCCTTGGTTTGTATTCATAGGTTTCTTGCCGTTTTCCATATTGTCCCTCGAGTTTGTTGCATCGTGGGATGATAAAATTTGCAGCTGTCGCCAAATTTACAGTGACCGTTATTATAATATAAATTCCACATGGTGGGGTACTCATATATACACTATCCTTCCTTATATCCGCAAAAGACCCTTGCATTAGTATATGCATACACTTCTTTCCACAGTATCACTCGGGGGCACTTATTTTTGCCGTTTGTTTCATTTCCTTTTTCGGATATAACCTCAATCTATTATCGTGATTTCTCACTTGTTTTTCGCTATTTACTCTATTCACTCTGGTGTTGTCCAACTGATCTACGTGCGTTTCTTTTAGTGCCTTTGTTACAAAAATTTTCCCCTCTTTGTGTGTCAGTATTCCGACATAACACGTTTGTATCTGCTTCACTTTTCTTCGTTTCCTTTCCTGTTTCTTTCTGCTCATCATTTATATTCTCTTCTTTCGCTGTTTCCTCAGTATCTTTTTCTGTTTTATAAACCGTAGACGAATTTATTTCCGTGATACATCTTTCACAGAAATATTTGACTCCATTTAGTTGTTTGGTATTTGCTATAAGAGTTATGTCTTCATCTTTCCAATTCAGGCAGTTAAAATCAAGGAGAAATTGACGAAAATCACGTAGAACTTAAGAAATCGGTTACCATTTCCGCGCTATTTATAAACTATATTATATAAAGATTGGTGAGCAAAATATTTACTCAAAAAGGAGGGGGTGAGGCGCAAATGTTTTGACTATAGGGGTGAGGGACTGAGGGTGAGGGAGAGTGGTCTCCCGTTACTCCGGGGATGGGGATGTTTCAGTCGGGGGGATGTTTCAGTCGTATGGATGGGCAGTGGCTTTGGGCACCTAAGTTTTTTTCTCAGATGGAACTAATCGAGTAAAAATAATTTGCTTTGTTTTACTTTTTATGGCGTATGTCGTACTTTCACCATTTAAGATAATATAATTTTGCCTGTACTAGATATTCTCTCAGGTACTAGCATTTATCAAATGATAATTTACCGCTGATTTTCACGATTAATTAACCCATTTAGTGCCCAGCGTCACTTTAATGATTTTGTTCTAACGCCATACGATTTTATTTAGTCTCGGAAAAGACCTCTGGGCTCTAATGGGCTAATTAGCTTTTATACAGACCTCGATCGAAATAATAATAATTTTTATGCTCCACGAAACGCATAAAAATTATCAGGACTTTAAACATACAGGTTATACCTTGCAACCTTGCAGATATTCCGTGTGTCGGTCTCTCTTCACACGAAGGTCAGGCTGGTGGCCCCACCTCTAAAAGAAAGTCGTGATCACTAGTGCAGAGACCTTTGAAAGGTTAATGTTGAAGTTCATTGTTTGACTTCACAGTAATCATATCTCGGAGACACTGGACACTGGCACCGAACCAATATATATATATATATATATATATATATATATATATATACACAGGGTGTCCCAAAAAACTATATACTCTTTATAGCTTTATAGCTATATAGTTTTTTTTGGGACACCTTGTATGTATATATATATATATATATATATATATATATATTTTTTTTTTTATATTTTTTTTTTTTCAGTGAAATTTATTTAAATGCTAATATAGAGTAGAAGTCATATTAGTAAAACTGTTTACTACCTAAACTAATGATATGTACGACTGTGATTTTGTACAGTATAAGTTTAAGCAAACACTCTAATACAATTTACCTCTTACTGTCTAAATCTAATGAATTAATTAAATGAAAACTCCTAAGAAACTCGTAAAACTCCCTATAAGTGAAGTGAAGACGCTGAATTCGTGATTTCGAACCCCGATGATGTTGATAATAATGGTACAGGAGTTAATGCAGTAGGCCACATTAATTGGTATGAGCTCTGTGCCAGTTTCTGCCTCTCTCACTGTTTATTTTAACGCGTAAACCACTTTATCCAAACAATATATCAGAAAAAATTCTTTTAATTTAGACTCCTGCAAACAACTTGCATCTGTAAAGCTTTACTACGATTCAGTAAATTTTATACTTCACTTTTTATACTGAATAAATATTGGTGCATGCTCGTGTTCGAGCGTGAGTCATGTGCTGGCACTGTGGCGCTGCGAACCATAAAACATCTAGGAATACTGCAAATTTTTTCCTAATATTTAAATGCCATTCGTCTGTCATTCAAGAGTGCCATTATTAAAAGCTTAAAACTGAATAATAACAGAAAACAATACATTAAATTCTTATTTACATTTATTATCTTTCTGTTTATTCTTATGAACGTGTACTGGACCACCTTTCATAATTTATAATTAAATTCTTTTGGATTATATTTTTTACGAGTTAGTTACGTCACAGTTTTTAATTAAGTTATTTATAAAGTTTAAGTAGTAAATGACAAATTATATTAATTAACTTTTTGGGTAACAATGCACAATCACTGTTAGCGTCCGCAGCTCAGTGGGTAACATTGTTTCCTTATAAGCGAAGTTAAGAAAGACACTGAGGTCGTGGGTTCGAATCCTGATGATGCTGGTAATAATAATAATAATAATAACAATAATACAGGAGTTAGAGCAATGGGCCTCATTAGTTAGCCTGAACGTTGTGTCAGCTTCTGGCTTTCCTGCAAAATCACAGTCGTATAATATTATTATGTGAATAGTTTCACTAATACAATTTATACTTTATTTACTAAATTATAGTTAAATAAAATTAATAAATAAATTAGTAAGATTTTTATGATTCTTTTTGAGAGTGAAATCCTAAATCGACACCGAAAATAAACGTATTTCAGAAATTAAGTTTTAGACCGGCTTTGTCGGTTGACAAAACAGTAGTAGTATGGTACTAAAAGGGAGTCGGAAACTTTTGGCACGATGACGTCAAAACGAACTTCTGATGCGCATTTACGGAAATTTTTGACACCATAATGTCACGCGGTCCTCACGGCCTTTGATGAGGTGTATTTGAAGAGGGGGGGGGGAGTGAAGATTAAGTTAACCTAACTTAACCTAGCCTAAGGTTAGGTTAGAATAGATTAAGAGGCAATTTCATGAACGTTTAAGATCTATATTTAAGGATAGTGTAGCCTCACAGGGGTCCCAAGAGCGAAACCTGGAACCCGGAAATAGCCCGCTCACGCGCACCAGCCGCAAGACCGCGCCCA
The DNA here is from genome assembly GCA_023014485.1 of Bathynomus jamesi. Taxonomy (NCBI): domain Eukaryota; kingdom Metazoa; phylum Arthropoda; class Malacostraca; order Isopoda; family Cirolanidae; genus Bathynomus; species Bathynomus jamesi. The sequence goes on along the minus strand of JAJOZX010000805.1, from coordinate 1,013,510 downwards.
CGCGTCCCACAATTGCAACAATTATGGAATATTAAAGGTGTTTCTGCTGGACATCTGAAATATAGTGTTAGAATAGTGCTTTCGTCGCTTTGTACCTTACAGTTTTACTGATACATGGTGGTTTGCTAGATATAATATCCTCAGTTCTTTTTATGCCAGTTATAAAAGATAAGAAGCGTAAAATCAATAATAGCGATAAGCCGATAACTATAAGCCAATATATTTGACCGGTATTATGTTTGCATATATACTCGTTGTCTGAATGAGACAATTGAATATATAATAGTTAACAGACATGAATGTTATCTATATACTTATGATAACCAATTTGGTTTTAAAAAAAACATGTCCTTGACACGTGTATATATGCTTTAAAAGAGATGGTCTGTCAATACCGAACTTTAAATGTTACTAAACCTTTTGGTCGTGTTAATCATGACAAATTAGTTATGAAACTTGTAAATCGTAGTGCACCGGGTTACATGGTTTTATTAATATTCTGGAATAATCTGGAATAATGGGTTGGGTCATTCAGAGCCATTCTCTGTAACTAATGGTGTCAGACATTGTAAGGCTATTATCTACCTACTTATTCACTGTTTATATGAATAATCTATCTGTTGTACTGAACACTTGTAAATTACGTTGTTATTTTGATCCAAAGATTGTTTGAACTAATAGGTAATTATGAGAAAAATATAAGAAATTGTGAACAGATGTCAGTTTAGAGAAATTTTATTATAGTGACGTAAATAAACACTAGCTAGGGGTAAGGTTTGTGAAATTCCTTGAGAGAAGACCCTTAACTTGTCTATATATATCGTTTTAAATCTATAAACATCATGGTGTCAGACATAAATTTTCTTTAACTTTGCGTTAAAAGAACGAAATTTAAGACATACTTTTCTATTTATTTTATTGTAATATATATATATATATATATATATATGTGTGTGTGTGTGTGTGTGTGTGTGTGTGTGTGTGTGTGTGTGTGTGTGTGTATATATATATATATGCGCAATAGAGAGAGAGAGAGAAGATATATAGTTTCGTGTAAAGATTCACGAAGATGTATAATGAAAATAAGTATATTGTGTTTATTACTTATTAAAATAAACAGACATTATCATTCTTTAAATATTCCATCGGACAATATGTGGTACATTAAATTGTTTTAAAGTATATCGTTTTACCGTTGAAGAGAAAATTTTTCTTTAAACCTTTGTTAAGAGAATTAAAAAAAAAAACAATGGTTTGCAATTACAATTAACCGTGTAATTATTACTTCTTATGCTAATATATATATATATATATATACAGGGTGTCTGAGAATTATCTGTACAATTTTTGGCTGTTATTAAAAGTCAACCATGAAGTGTAGAAATTCCAGTGTTGTCCCATTTTACAGAGAATCTCATTAAGTTTTTTTTCTGATACCAAGTTTTGACAAGTTTTTTAGAAATTCCAGTGTGTCCGAAAATTATCTGTACAATTTCATCTTTTAATAAAATTCTTGATAACACACGTAAAATTCTTAAACAAGATTATTTAGAATCTGTATTTCAAAAGTTTCTTTTATTAAAGTAACGTTGTTACAAACATTCGATATGTGCACCATTAGTGATTCGCAAAACATCCAATCGATACTCCAAATGTTGCCATGTACGCTGCAGCAAGTGCAGCATATCCACATCAATTCGCTCAATAGCAGCTGTGATTCTTGCTTTTAAATCATCAATGTCTGTCACCCGCGTACATTTCTAAAAAACTTGTCAAAACGTGGTATCAGAAAAAACTTAATGAGATTCTCTGTAAAATGGGACAACACTGGAATTTCTACACTTCATGGTTGACTTTTAATAACAGCCAAACATTGTACAGATAATTCTCGGACACCCTGTATATATATATATATATATATATCGTAAAGAACGACGCTTGTATAGGAGATATTCCGCGCAAGACGAGAAAGAGAAAACAACAAATGAAAAAATGAAGTACCACCTGGGAATCGAACCCGGGATCTTCCGATTGCCGGTCAGACGCGATAACCACTACACCATGGACTCCACTCTTCCACATGCCGTAATTCCTCTACATACTCGCAGAAACCAATGCCCCAAGGGGGCACCTCCCGCTTGCCGTAACATTATATACATTCAACTGCAAAGAACACGCAGTATAAATAACGTAAAGAACGACGCTTGTATAGGAGATATTCCGCGCAAGACGAGAAAGAGAAAACAACAAATGAAAAAATGAAGTACCACCTGGGAATCGAACCCGGGATCTTCCGATTGCCGGTCAGACGCGATAACCACTACACCATGGACTCCACTCTTCCAAATGCCGTAATTCCTCTACATACTCGCAGAAACCAATGCCCCAAGGGGGCACCTCCCGCTTGCCGTAACATTATATACATTCAACTGCAAAGAACACGCAGTATAAATAACGTAAAGAACGACGCTTGTATAGGAGATATTCCGCGCAAGACGAGAAAGAGAAACAACAAAATGAAAAAATGAAGTACCACCTGGGAATCGAACCCGGGATCTTCCGATTGCCGGTCAGACGCGATAACCACTACACCATGGACTCCACTCTTTCTCGTCTTGCGCGGAATATCTCCTATACAAGCGTCGTTCTTTACGTTATTTATACTGCGTGTTCTTTGCAGTTGAATGTATATAATGTTACGGCAAGCGGAGGTGCCCCCTTGGGGCATTGGTTTCTGCGAGTATGTAGAGGAATTACGGCATTTGGAAGAGTGGAGTCCATGGTGTAGTGGTTATCGCGTCTGACCGGCAATCGGAAGATCCCGGGTTCGATTCCCAGGTGGTACTTCATTTTTTCATTTGTTGTTTTCTCTTTCTCGTCTTGCGCGGAATATCTCCTATACAAGCGTCGTTCTTTACGTTATTTATACTGCGTGTTCTTTGCAGTTGAATGTATATAATGTTACGGCAAGCGGGAGGTGCCCCCTTGGGGCATGGTTTCTGCGAGTATGTAGAGGAATTACGGCATTTGGAAGAGTGGAGTCCATGGTTAGTGGTTATCGCGTCTGACCGGCAATCGGAAGATCCCGGGTTCGATTCCCAGGTGGTACTTCATTTTTTCATTTGTTGTTTTCTCTTTCTCGTCTTGCGCGGAATATCTCCTATACAAGCGTCGTTCTTTACGTTATTTATACTGCGTGTTCTTTGCAGTTGAATGTATATATATATATATATATACTGTATATATATATAATGTAGTAAATGCTAAAAAAGTACATGTTTAAAAGTAAATAAATAATTAAACATGGATTAAGAATGCATGAAAAGTTTAAAAGTATTTCATCTCGAAATGGCTGAATATAAAATAAAGATAAAGAAAAATATTTCAGTTAAAATTAATTTAATAAGCTTTCTCTCTATTTTCTTAATAAAAATACTGGAGCAAGTGTAGTTTACGTTCCCATGACACAAAAGGGAACACAAACTACACTAGGTCAAAGTTACGGAACGGGGCCTTTTCTGAAATTTGAACTGTTTCCAATATTTTTGAAAATACGATATTTAATGTAGATTTTTACGCTGATTTGAAAAATGTAAGTCCTTTTTTGGAGAAATGAGCGGTTCAAAGGTTATGTTTGTTATTGTAATTTTGTATTAGGTCAAAAACTATAACAATACAACTGAAAACTAATACGAGAGTTATTGTATTCTTTAGTAATATTGGCTTATGTCACTAAATATTTGCGTGAATAGATTTCGACTGTTATTTTTCTGTCCTGTTAGGTCAACTAAATACCCGGTTAGGTTAACTGAATGCCCGGTTAGGTCAACTGTACGCCCTTGATGATTGGTTAGGTTAAGTCGTGATATTTTCATTAGTTTTAACGAAAATATCACAACTTAACCTAACCAATCGTCAAGGGCAATACAGTTGACCTAACCGGGCATTCAATTAACCTAACCGGGCATTATATCCCATACAAATTACACTAACAAACATAACTTTTGAACCACTTATTTCTCCAAAAAAATACTTCTATTTTTAAATCAGCTTAAAAATCTACATTAAATATCTTATTTTCAAAAAATCAGAAACAGTCCAAATTTCGGAAAAGGCCCGGGGAACGTAAACTACCCAGTCCAGAGCTGGGCACTTGCGGTTTTTTTTGCGGTACTGCGGTACTGCGGTACTACCGTGTTGGTCGGTACCGCGGAAAGTACCGCGGGAAATTTGAATGCGGTAGCGGTACTGCTGTACTTTCAGCGATCCTTTGCGGTACTGCGTTATGCGGTACCGGTTTGGTAGTGCGGTAGTAGTACCGCAGTACCGCAGTACCGCAAAAAAACGGGCAAAAAAACGCAAGTGCCCAGCTCTGCCTGAGTACCCACTAGGATCTTTAGGAGACATTTTTTAAATGAATCCATCAAATAAAACGTTAAAAACTAACGAAAATATTACGACTTAACCTAACCAATCATCAATTTATATATATATTATAAATTTTATATATATATATATAAATTGGCGATTGGTTAGGTTAAGTCGTAATATTTTCGTTAGTTTTAACGTTTTATTTGATTATGTATACAGGGACAAAGTTTGGGGACGCAAACTACACTAGGCTAATGTAGGAGAACGTAAACTACACTAGGCACCACAGGGGGACGTAAACTACACTTGCTCCAAAATATTTAATCTTCTTTTGTACTAACTTTATAAGCACGTTTTACTTCGTTGACAACGATTCACGATTATTGGTGAAAAACATGGATCAAGTAAAGATAAGCACCCCCAACCTTTTTTAGTTAGCTTTATAAGTCTAACTAACGAAAATATCACGACTTAACCTAACCAATCGTTAGGTCAACTGTACGCCCTTGACGATTGGTTAGGTTAGGTCGTGATATTTTCGTTAGTTAGCCTTATAAAGCTAACTAAAAAAGGTTGGGGGTGCTTATCTTTACTTGATCCAAAAACATACTTAAACTTAAGCATTTTAGCGTAGTCCTCAAATAATATTTTAGCTATACGATTTGTTTAATAGCAATTACGTTAATGGGTATGAAATAATGGTATTATTAATTGAACTTTAACCCGTTCTATCTGAACTAAAATAGTTACCCACATGATAAACGTAAAATATAACTTGTCTACAGGGGCGTCCGCAGGATTTTTCGCAAGGGGGGGCAAAACTAACTTATTAGTTCTTAGTTCTTATTAGTTCTTTATTAGGTAGAAAAAAAAATGCACTGCGACCACTCGTAGTGGTCGCAGTGCATTTTTTTTTCTACCAGTCAAGTCTATTTTTTATATGTTATATGATACTACAGTATGATTAACTAAAATCGTGTAAGTTTCAGTGAAATTGACCAAAAGGTTTTCGAGAGAAAAAAATAAATAAAACACTCAATATAATGATCTTTGCAAATAATTCCATTACTATATCTTTCAGTATAGTTTATTTAACACTTCTAAGTTCAACGACACGGCACTTCGGTAAAGTAAAGGTAAAGTAAACGACATTTTCTTGAATGTGGAAACACTGACTGAGCTGCAGTAGAATTATAGAAGTCGTTGCGTGGGCAAACACAAATTTCCAAGGGAGGGCAACTGCCGCATCTTGCCCCCCCCTCCGGACGCCCATGCAAGTTGTCTAGTAAGAAATTAATATTTATCCTCTATATTTCTCATAAAATGTTTATTACAAAAAAATTCTTCTTGTTTTAAATCATTATTATTATGTTTTAGTTTTTATTCTAGCCCACGTTGGGCTTTCCATCATGAAAAAGAAAAAACGATAGTATTTGTCATTTATCATTACTTATTCGAACTATAGTGGCTGTAATTTCCCGGAAAAGTTCCTTGTTCCATGCACGGTCTGTGTTTAACATATAAGGTTCTCAGAGAACCATTCTGAGTTTGTGTATATTAAACGGACGTGTTATGTGCCTTGAAAAGGGGACGCTCAATGTCCCGGTTGAGGTTTAAGTTTTGTTTTTTTGGCTAAAAATACAATAGTTACCCCTTTTTCTTTAATGTATTCAATCCGACGTGAATGCAACGAGTTTCTTGCGTATATTGAAGTTCTGAATGTAGTAGGCTAGGTGTAAGCTGTAAACCCTAGATCCTGTCCCAAAGCTGGATCCTATCTGTTTTGCAGATAGTTGGTGAGGGAAGCTATATTTTGGGGCCTCTTTGCGAGTAACCCGGTGCCCACGTTGGGTTTTCCATCATGAAAAAGAAAAACTATAGTATTTGTTATTTATCATTCCTTATTCGAACTATAGTGGATGTAATTTCCCAGAAGAGTTCCTTGTTCCATGCACAGTCTGTGTTTAACATATAAGTTTCTCAGGGGACCATTCTGAGTTTGTGTGTGTATATATATAATATATATATATATATATATATATAAGATCTGTAGATCATACCGTATACATACGTACCTAATTTGTGTTAGTCTGACCAAAGATTGGGTATGCCTAGCGTATTTAGGTGATCATGTAGTCTACGTCCTACTAGATATTTAAAAAATTATGCGGAGGTAGCTTGCAATCTTAATAATTAGGCATAGTTATAAGCCACTACGTTATACATTAATCTCCAGAGTTAGCTATATATATATATATATATATATATGTGGTTGTTTGCTTATTAATAAGGTCACGTGTTATTTTGTGATTCTAGTGCATATATATATATATATACACTATTAATCCTGATAAAACTAACTCATTTAGTATATCTCAAATTTACTCTAATGAAGGGGCCAAACTCTGGGTCAGTTATCAAGAAAATCTTGGCCTATCTATAACACATTAAAATGTTTATCACATATTACTCTCCGTTTTATGTTTTGGTTAAATTTTAGGACCACTCTTCCACAATTAGATGGCCAGATATTAAAAAAATCTTCGCTTTCAGGGAAATTGAAAAAAATTTGTGCAGTTTGTGAAAGTTTCTACATTGTTACAAAATACCGCAGCACACTTTAAAGGTATTTTTCATTTATTTGAAATATACAATTTTTAACTTTGAATGCTTAACTATTACGACATCAGCTTTTAATTTACAGTTGAGTCATTACGTTATCAACCTCCAACATGTCTGATTGACGGTAAAATTAGCTCCCGTTCGAGTTGCGTGATTATAATATTACAACTTTTAAGAATATTAATTAATTAAGAAATTATAAATTAAATATATAATTTTATATAAATCAGTTTTGTACGTTGGAATTACATAATACAAAATACCTGATTCACCATAATTTAAAAACGTATATATCTGTTTCACTACTCAATCCCCCGAGACTATATATACACACTATGCTATCACCTTGCGAGAAGATAATGATATGCTCATTATCTGTTGTATTTTTTTTTTTTTTAGACCGTACTTGTCTTCATATAAATCTATTAAACTTTGCTTCGATTCTGTAACTATTAAAGAAATTTTGAATTTCCTCTTTCTATTCTTATGATATATATATATATATATATATATAGAGAGAGAGAGAGAGAGAGAGAGAGAGAGAGAGAGAGGAGTTACAAGGAAAAGAAGTACCTCAAAAGGCCTTGCGGCCCATACCGAGGAGGTACCAATGGCAACGGGTGCCAGGAAAATTTTGTACACAACTCAAATAGTGTGCAAGATTTGGTCTAACCTTTTCTTGAAATGATCCACAGAGGAACTGTTCACAACTTCTGAAGGTAAACTGTTCCACGTGTCACAGATCTTATACGTAAAGTAATTCCCACACACAGTAGTCCTAAACCGTTTCAAATCCAACTTCCAACCATTGTTGCGAGTTGGGTTATCATTTAAACTAAACATACTTCTAAAATCGACATCGTTCAACCCGCGTAAGAGCTTGAAAACCTCGATCAGTTGACCGCGCAGCCTCCGAGTTTCAAGCGAAAACAAGTTCAGGGCGCGTAACCGTCGATTGTAGCCCATATGCCTAACGGAAGGGATTAACTTTGTGGCCCTCGCCTGCACTCGCTCCAGCCTCTCAATTAGTCAGGGGGCTTAATCATATAATTGTTCAAATCATTCCAAAAGTGCCATTTTTGGACCACAGGTAGCTATGACCATACTAATTTGAATGTTTGCGGGAGCCAAGCTGGGCTCCCACTGTGGCGGCCATATTGGCCAAATCAAAATGGCCGCTGTCCAAAATGACATCCACTTGAGTACCAATACTAGTACAGGTTACATAGTTAACTTGATAAAAAATAAGAGTCAGCATCAACATCTTTTGCTATTAAACTTTAGTATATACGCAAGTACAATCTTCTTTATTCCTTTTACTCACAGTACTGCATCTCATGATAATGTCTATCCAATAGTGGCTGTTCACTGATTAATAGTCGTCATTGTTCAGGCAGCCACCCTCACACTTGCAGAGTGTCGTACATCGAATTCCAGCACTACTGCATTTGCAATTCCCTCTGCAGGCTTTAGTGCATCCGCAATGAAGGAGAAGAGCACATGCCTTACTGGCATCAGCGAGAGTTGTCCAGAAAGGGAGCCATTGGTTGCTGCGCTTGTCATATTCCCATCCCCATTTATCAAAAGCAGGGAGTGTCTGATGGCATGTGGTTGACTGCTTCCACACAAAACTTGCCTGCAACAATGACCTCTTGATATGCTGGAAGAGGGCAGCTTGGGTAGGTGGTATGCTGTCCAATGATCGACTGCCACTAGAATACTACTAAAGCATTGTTCCGTCCATTCAAGTTCGGTCAATAAAGCTGGCCACTGTAATAATAATAATAATAATAATAATAATAATAATTTTTGGAAATATTTAACCTTTGTTTAATGGCAAAGATCACGTGAGATCCTGAAATATGTAAAGGTTGCTATATCATCTGAATGAAAAAGATTGTCACCCATCCACCTACTGAGCAGACCTAACGTCGTTTAACGTCAAGGGTCAATGTACTAACGAGATCCGTATGAAGGTAACACCAAATGGAAGAAACAGTGCTCTCATTTACCGCAATCAAAAGAGTACTTCTATTCATAATCTTACGTACGTGTTTTTCGCTGCTTTTCCCGAAAGACACTCCGTCATTATAATGCGTGGGTACGTGATTCATTGGTAGTAAGATACAATCCAAATTTTTGTTTCATCCTTAAGACATTTTCTTTGATAGATGACGGCAGTAAAATCTCAAATACATTCATATTGTGGAATGTGGAATGTGAACTGCCAGCCAGAGTAGCTCGAAATAATTCGGTCGATCCTTTAAAAAGAGACTAGATGCTTATCTTGCCTTAAACCCCCAAGGTCAGAAACGTTGGTTAGCGCATAAAAATATTGTAAAAATTTCAGTCGGATTCTTTCGTCTTTGCTTTAAAATTTTCACTTATCTCTAAATTTCTCTCTTTTTTTTTCAACTTCCCATCTTTGCTTTTTTAATTTTCATTTTTCTTTAAATTCTCTTACATTTTTTAACGTTTCTCCTTAAACGGACGTTGGGACCAGCTGGTTTGTAGCTGTTTGGTGTTCTTTGTATTTCTTTGTATTTCTTTGCATTTCTTTGTATATCGGCCCAAATTTGCTCTAGAAAGAAAAAAATAGGAACGTTCAAAAATTTCACATTTCCATTCACTGATGTCAAATTAAGGAAAGTCTCAGCGTAGATTTCTCATCATCGATTCAGTTGCAGACATTTACGCCTCTTGTACAATCGATTACAAAAGTCGTCATGTAATGTGTCATTCTACTCTACGGCCCAATGCATTATAATTTTTGCAACCTATACTACTTGAATTTTTACAGTAACTTAAAAACACTAAAAAGGGGACGTGATCTCCCGAAATTCTTGAATGTTTAATATTTCTCTCTCTTTCGATATATATATATATATATATAGTATTCATATACATAAAGAAGTGCCAAACATTTAACTCTTTTTTGAAGAAATATTTAAAGTTTTTTTATTTTAGTGAAGAAAGATGCAAACTCATTTTTTGCGTCTTTTTAAACTCGAATTTAAACACCGAAATTGCTCTTCTTATTTCTTACTCGAAAGAATAAAAGAATTTTTTTTTTTTAGTAAACAAATAAAATTAAACGCAATTAAAGGCTTTGCCGACTTAGCGATAGTTCATGTAGGTGCACAGACGGAATTGCTTGTTTGGATATATATATATTGCGCGGAATGTCTTCTATACAAGCGTCGTTCTTTACGTTAATTATACTGCGTGTTCTTTGCAGTTGAAAATGTATATATGTATATATATATATATATGTGTGTGTGTGTGTGTGTGTGTGTGTGTGTGTGTGTATATATGTATTTGCATGCCATTAAAACAACCAAAATACATGGTTTACCCCCTCGTGAAATAATATACAAAATGGTTCACCATTTCATAACTTTCTTACCCCGCCAAAAAAGTATGATTTGAGGAACCAAAACATGGCTGGATTTTGGATTGGTTGGCAAACGGGTAACCACGTACTTTTCATTGATGTAATGAGGTACGGTACTTCTGTGTAGACGCTATGTAATTAAAGGTTATAGAGTACACTTGAACTGTTGTTAAAGTAGTGAACGGTTTTGTGATAAGGAGAACTTAATTTCACTGAAACTGTTACTTTATTAATTTATGCTTTAATTAATAAAAAACAGTAATATACTATCACTATGTTATCATGATGACTTAATTAAACTTGTTTCTTTCGTCTGTCGATCTACCATACCAAGTTCAAAATGTCAAATATAGGGACATAACTTAGATATAAAAATAATGGCTTCATTTCAGTCCATATAAGAATAATATATATATATATATATATATATATGCTGCAAACCCACAAGGAAAAAGAAAAACGATTTCTTTTTCCTTGTGGGTTTGCAGCATTCATTCATTTCACGTGTTTTATTGTGAAATTCATCCCATATATATATATATATATACTGTATAAACGAATGTAATAGATACGTATACGAAAATTATTCCCAATTCGTAAAAGGAAATGAAGGAAAACACATTATGTTCTTTAAGGCTAATTATCTAATTTTTAATTGGTTGCACGAAATGTGGCACAGTGCCAATATTATATTAGTCGAGTTTACCATAAAATCTAATTTAAAATTTAACCCATATAGAGAAAACGTAATGAAAAAGTTAAAAAATAAGGGATTATTGAATCTCGGATTACTCAAAGAATTTAGCTAGACTGTGTGTTGTATATATAGATGTATACATGTATATGTGTACAGATACGCCTGTATATATATATATATATATATGTATATATAACCTACCCGGTACCCATACCCACTGCTCCCCACTTAACATTTTAGCAAAAATAGGAGAATTGAGAATCATGTACAGAATTAGCCTAACTTGAATTAACTTAATTTAACCAATGCCCAAAGTGAGAAAAATCCTACATGTGGATTGTGGATGTTAGAATGGGATGAGGTGGGGAAGATATAATTTTCTCTCTCTCTCTCTCTCTCTCTCTCTCTCTCTCTCTCTCTCTCTCAATCGTAATGGTCGAACAAGATCGTTCGATCCCCACACTACTCTGATCTCGTTAACAGAAATTTTAAATTTGAAAATGGCGCCAATCCAAATCCAAAAATATTCCTTCGTTCCCCTCGAAATTTTGGCAAACGCCTTGTTTTTAAAAGCCACACTTCAAACACTTCACTCCCACTAATATATATATATATATATATATATATATATACAGTATATATATATATTAATTCACTTTAGAAGAATTTAATTAAATTTATGAACGTTTTCTATCCAAGGTTCTTGAATTTGTATTCCTATTTAATATATATATATAATATATATATATACACAGTAATAATAATAATAATATTAATAATAATAATAATAATATTTATAATAATAATATATAAGTGTACCTTGAAAATGACATTTCATGGGTGACATTTTTTTAATTTTTTTTAGGTTTCAAAGAAGAGTTAAACCTTCCTAAAATTAAGTCTTAAAATAAAAGCAAACTAATGCATTTTTAAATACTTATATATATATATATATATATATATATATATATTTATGATTGAGAAGAGTCCCAATGTTGACGAACCAAAAGGTCTTTTTTTTTTTATTAATGATAAATTAGTTTCTTAATATAATTTAATAATGAATCGTATACAGTCATTCAAAAAAGTACATGTTTTGTTATATATATATATATATATAGAAGGAAACCACTCTTCAGGAAGACGTAAATTTTTATTTCTTATCACCAATGTAGTTTTGGCTCCTCGCGAGCCCTTCTCAATTGGTAACATTGTATTGGTGTTAAGAAATAAAAATTTACGTCTTCCTCAAGAGTGGTTTTCTTCTCCATACTTCGATAGTGCGTTTTTTTTACATTATATATATATATATATAGTAATATGGACGCAGAAGACGGTCCCTTAGCCAACTACTAACCAGACCTAGCGTCGCTTAACTTCGCTGATCAACGGGAAGCGGTGTTACAACAGTGACCACGTAGTAACTCTGTGTTAGTTAGGTAGTAGTAGTAGTAGTGACAGTAGTAGTTTTGTGACCGGATGCGGAAAATGACAGTGAAAGTAGCCAAATAATGAAAATGTTGAAGATGGAAAGCATTTTACAACTGGTAAATTAACTCTTTTCTGTTTGGGTTCGGCACCTGCGAACTTTATGATAGTCATTCTCTTATTAGTACCAAATTTTAAGCAGAGAAGGGATGGGGAAGAACCTTGGCTTTCTTTTATATTTAAGCGTTACGTTTGGTTTTAATTGGGACTTTGGTACCAAAATTTAGTGATTCACAAAAATATATAGATGTAACTTACTTCCTTTTCATTTTTTTATATATTTAATTACAGTCGCGTTTGTGAAATATATCTGTGCACAGTTCTGAAGTCAACTTGCAACTAAATTGAGGGGTTCGAGAACAAATGCAGGAGAAAAGCCCTCTACCAATCTCGGAATGCCAAGAAGAGTTTCTTGCCAAAAGTTTAACCACCAGCTTTGACTCGACGCCATCTTTAGAATTTGTATGTAGTGACGTCACGGGCATCACGCGATTGGTCAGTTTGTTTTATCCGTTCAAAGTCAAACGGCTCGACGACGAAAATGACAACAACAGTAAAACTAAACTTGGATATATTTTAAAAGATAATCTAAAATGTTATTGTATTTTTCACATGCAAATTTTTACATGTGAATTGTTTTTCTTACACCTTCGACGACGACACTTCCTGCTTATTGTAGTTTTAAAAAAAGAAATATCTCACTTCTCCCAGATGAAAATAAACGAATGATTGTAGAATTGGCAGGAGAGCTTGACTGTCAAAATAAGAAATATACTTATCTTCGTATATACTCGTTCGAATTTAATTTCTTATTTTATATCGAAGTTCTATTACTCAATAGCCCTGCACGCAGAGCTTATTTTCTAATAGCATTCCTTTTATGATATCCCTCTATCACTGTGCCAACCAGTGGCTGCTACAATGACTAACGTTTTCATTTTAAATATATGCGAAATGTTGCAGTCATTTGATGAAGGATAAGTAATATAAGTCAAACGTTGCAACCATACGATGAATGATGAGTGCAAACGTATAGAGCATAGTAGTGCAATGGGGTTGCAACATTACACTCGACTCCTACAGTATTTGCACTATTTTGTGTGTTCATTGTAAATTTTAATATTACATCTACGTTTGCTATTATCTATATTCTATACCAAGGAATTTAACATTAATATACCAGTATTTCTTTTTACAGTACTAGTTATTTTATAGTCTATTGTTTTAAGCGTTTTATTGTACGTATTAATTTTTTCAAGGTATTTCGGTTCACATCTTTGATGGATGACGAATGAATTCCTCGGAGGTTAAATTTAGGCTGAAAATAAGCTAGTAAACAATAAATAAAAAACACATCGTCATTATTAGTTGACAAGTTTATTTTGCACATTGAAAATCACCCTCCAATACAGTCACATTAGTTCAGTCACCTTAACAATATTCCTATAACACACACACACACACTATATATATATATATATATATACCTGGTAAATCTGGTAAAAGTTCCGTGCATCGGTCTTTCTTCACAAGAAAGTCAAGCTGTGGCCCCTCCTCCAGGCCTGATGGAGGGGCGAGTTGCTTTCTTGCGATCTCCATCGCACATAACCAAGTACACCCGGCTCGTCTGATATCATCCTGACTCAGGCATCTAGTCTTCTTTTGAAGATTTCAACTTTGACCCCTGTGGGGTTCCTGAGGTCCTTTGGAAGCTGGTTAAAAAGTTTTAGCCCCCTGCTAGTCAAGCTATTTTCCTTTAGTGTTGAGGGTGTCTTTTGTCGGACCTTTAGTTTGGGAACACGACACATTCTACCTTTTTTATTTTCCAGTGCTATTCGGATGTTAAGCGAGGTTAGTACCAGTTTTTCGATCATTGTTCATATGTAAATTATAGTGTATCTCTCTCTTCTTCTCCAGCGAATACAGATTTAATTTACGTTGTCTTTCCGAGCAGTCTTTCCGAGGTTCTCAGTAGCTGTCCCGTAACTCTTTTTGCTTTGTTTATCACTATCTAATTCTGTGTTTCAAATTTTGCATCATCGGTCATTATTACCTCTAAATCTTTTGCTTTCGTGCGTCTCTGAATTTTCTCTCTATCCGGGACATAGTATGCTGTCTGTTTAAGTTCTTCATTTCTTCCATATCTCAAAAGCTGAAATTTCTCGGTTGAAATTCATGTTATTATCTTTTACCAATTTGTATATTCTGTTTGTGTTCCTCTGTAGGGATTCCACCTCTTCTGCAATGCCGATTTTCTGCTGATCTTTGTATCGCCAGCAAAGGATGTTACTATACTGTTGTAGCCTACTCATTGTCTATGTCTGTCAGCATGATAATGAATAGGAGTGGTGTTAATACTGCTTCTTGTAGAACTGAGCTGCGTACTTCCGATTCTAATGATGATATACCTTTGATTTTTACGGTTTGCTGTTGTTCCCTGAGGAAGTTGTAAATTTAATTTTGCACTTTGCCTGTTATTCCCTGTGATTCATTTTATGTGCTATATACAGTGTTATGATCACACTTATCGAATGTTTCAGCAAAATCCGTGTATTGTAGCTGCCATTACTCTCAAGTGCGTCTATGATATTGTTATAGCGCTCTACTAGTTGTCATAGGCACGAGCTTCATAATCGGAATCCGTACTGGTTCTCATTGAATCTTTCCTGTGTCTCCTAAAAGTTGCATATTTTCTCCATGACTATTCTTTCAGATATTTTGATGAGATGTGATGTCAGTGACATCAGTCTAGAGTTCTTTGGTTGAGACTCTGACAAATGGACAAAAAGGGCACTGGACGACTGTCCCGTTCTAACGGAATATTGATGCTGTTTTACACGCGCTTGCAAATCCTTTCCCGTCTGTCCAATGTAAAAGGAATCACAATGTTTACAACCAATTTTATAGATAATGTTTGAATTATTGGTAGGGCTATTTTTTACTGATATTTCTCGTAATATTGTCATATGAAAATACTACATTAATATACAAAAGTTTAAGTACATTAGCAATGCCTAAAAAGCTTGAGAAAATGGAAGTACTACGATGTTCTTCCGCTTTTCACATCCACTTCGTAAAGGTAGGGAAGAGAAGGCGGTCTTATTAAAACCCACAAACCTGGCAACCCTATGCGCCCTATTATTAGCTCTGTGGGTTCTATTACCTATAAACTCTCCAAATGGCTTGATCAAAGTCTTGTCCCCCATTCTCGGAACTATCTCTGATTCACATGTAAAAAATTCCATGGACCGTACTGAAAAACTGAATAATATACGCACTGAAACCAATGATAAATTGATCAGTTTCGACGTTTGTTCATTGTTTACAAAAGTGCCGGTTGACGATATGCTTGACTTTCTCTCCCGAGAATTACATAAGTATGACCTGCTACTACCTGCACACATCGTTTTGAAACTCATTAAACTTTGCATCAAAGACTGTAAATTCACTTTCAATGGCGAGTATTATTAACAGGTTTTTGGATGTCCATGGATAATCCCTTGTCGTCCCTCCTATCCAATATTTATATGGAGTTTTTCGAAATCGCTTACATTCCGAGAATCCTGGGGGTTGGCATCCCATGGTTGCGGTACGTCGACGATATTTTGTGTATCTGGCCCATGAAGCGTGACCTGGATGACTTCCTCCTTCAGTTAAATGATCAAATCCCCTCCATTAAGTTTACTTTAGAAGTAGAACAAACAAACTCAATCCCGTTTTTGGACGTGAGTGTACATAGGGAAAGCCCATGTTTTAAGTTTAGTATTTATCAGAAAAAAGAAACAATTTGTCCTACGTACACTTTTACTCCGGACATGACACCCCCTCCCCATCAAGAAAGCCATATTTTCTTCAATGTTTCTCCGCGCTCTTAGGATTGCCAGTCCGGAATACTGGATGGCGAATTAGAAAAAATCAACAGTATTGGAAGTGATTTGTGTTACCCACAAGGCAAAAAAAACTTTCTATCGTGTGAATAATAACCCTCGCACTTTGTCGAAAAATATTTTAGTACTTCCATTTTTCTCAGGCTTTTTAGGCATTGCAATGTACTTAAACTTTTAATTTGCACACGCGTGTAAAACAGCATCAATATTCCGTTAGACCGGGACAGTCGTCCAGTGCCCTTTTTGTCCATTTGTCAGAGTTATCCCACTGTATTGATTGGAATAATGCTTCAATTTTGTTTCACTCAAGCAACATTGTTAATAGAAATATTCTTGAGTCTGCCATTATTCAACTTGCAAATAATTTTAACATTAGCCAGGGTCTTTTTTCGCTTGATCCTGTTGTTTTGAATTCGTTCAGAACGGATTTAGACTAGAGGGGCAAAGTGTTAAAACTCTGGTAGCCTTTCCTTATAAATTTGTATGCTCCTCCTACAATTTTTTTTTTTCTTTTCTTTTTTTTTTTTGTGACCTATATATAGTCTCGAACTTGTTATATATTTCAGTGTTCCTGAGGATGTCATTAGACGAAAGCGCTTGAGCACCATTCTGTGTTTCCTTTTTCCCTCGTCGTTATTTTCATCATAAATATTATTCACGTGTTACTTTCGTGAAATAATTTTTTTATATATATATATATATATATAAAGTAATGATTATAAAGTCCTTGTGCAACGCTTCCATCGATCAGCGAAGTTAAACGACATTGGGTCTGGGTAGGATGGGAGGTTGTCCTCAGCGTCCAGATTATGTAGCGACCCGTGGTTCGGATCCCACGTAAAGATGTAGGTCTCCTCCGTCATATAATTTTAGATGTTTGAAATGAGGTTACAAAAATCCATCATTACAATTCCTTGTGCAACTTTGAACTTTAATAACTTTTATGTACACATTTTACAGAAACAAAGTGTAAACATCGTGTATGGATGCATAATTACGATATTAAAGTTTTTCTTTATTTTATCTCAGACGCTGAAACTGATTTAAAAATGGCGAAAGCAGAAGAAAGGATTAACTGCGTTTTATAGCTAACAGAACTGAAGTCCATAACAACTGTGAGAAGAAAGTTTACTTCTTATTACCAGAAAGTTGCACCACACCGAACTCAATTAACAATTGGATGAAGAAGTTTAAAGAAAGTGGGTCAATGAATGACAGCTCTCGATCCGCAAGGCCTCAAATCAGTGAGGAGACTGTGGCCGTTGTCCAAGAAGCATTTCAAAGGAGTCTACGGGAATCGTTGCGACGTGCATCCGATGAACTAAACCAGGGGTGGGGAACCTACCGCCGCGTCCTAGTTTTTAATTACCCGCGGACAGTTTGCTTATTTAAAATCCTACAGTATTTACATCTTAATTATATAAAGTCTTACAGTATTTACATCTTAATTATGTAAAGTCCTACAGTATTTATATCTTAATTATGTAAAGCCCTACAGTATTTACATCTTAATTATGTTCCAAGCTATTTTTAAAGCTGCAATTTTCCCGCTAGAGAGTATTTTAATTGAAATTTGCCGCCACACAATAAAGGTTCTCCACCTCTGAACTAAATATATCGCAATCAACAGTGCAGAAAATTCTAAAAGTGAAATTGCATGAACATGCGTATAACATGAACATAAACGCATGCGCAACGCATGAACATGCATTCTCTGAAGGGGAAGAGTGTAGACACCAATCGACCAGAGAAGTACTCCAGGGGAGGGGGGATGTTAGGCAGAAGACAGTGAGTGCTGGAACTCTTATTTCTTCTGTCACTGTCCTCTTTAGCTAATCTTTTTTTTTTTCGTGTCTCATCTACCCTGTGAGCAGTCCAGCATGCTCTCAAACATACACTTCTCCCCCTATTCTTCACTACACATATATGCATTTTACACACTACACAATCTTTTCAAAATTTATATAAAAAAAAAAAATAGTTAAATAATATGGCATTGTGGGCCTTCGAGATCTTGATTTTGGCTCTCCTTATATAGAGGGACGTTTTTGCCGGCACTTGCCCTTGCCCCCTCCTGGCTACGAAAAAAAAAAACAAGATTCACGGGGTTCAAATGTTACTGGAAGATGACTAACCATGGAAGGTTAGATTTCTGTAAACAGTTCCAGTCAAACATCAAGAATTGCCAAGGTTTCTGGACGAGTTGACTTTCTTAATTGAATTGAAATGAATAACTTTTATTGTTAAAATAAATACAGGTTTACAATTTTTGTTTTTGCTTTAACAAATAATTGTAAAATTGTACTATTTAATTATTTAATTCGGCCCTTAAGTTTTAGACTTTACTGATGAGGTAACATTCTAAATTAGTGGCAAAGTCAACCGCCACAATTGTCGCATTTGGGGGGGAGTGAATCTTCATGAAGTCTGACAACATGAAAGAGACTTCTCAAAAATCAAGGTCTAGTACACTCTCAAAAAGACATACATCATTGGTCCTTTCTTTTTTTTGAAGAACCAACAGTCAGTGATGAACGTTACCTTGCAATGTTGCAGAATTTCTTTATTCCTGAACTAAGACGATTAAATCCTTCAGCAAGACGGTGCTCCCTGTCATTATGCTTTGAATGCGCAACAGTTCTTGAATGAGGTCTTCCCAGCCAAGTGGATCGGTAGAGGTGGACCAATTTCTTGGTCACGCCGTTCATCCAACTTATCCTCATTGAAATACTTTTCATGTGGTCACGTGTAAAAGTGTTGTTTATTCATCAGAACCACATTACAGTATTACACAAATGCAATCCATGAAATTACTCAGCAGGCAGCAACTGGAGAATGTTTTCAGGTCTTTGCGATGTATTGAGAAAGATGGCGGTTATGTTGAGGCCAAGACATTTGTAATGTAGTGTGTTAAAATCTTTAATAATTATGTCTCCATATGCCATTTACACTTTGTTCCTATCTTGTACATATAAAAAGTTACTAAAGTTCAAAGTTGCACAAGGACTTTATAATCACCGTGTGTGTGTGTGTGTGTGTGTGTATATACAGCGTGTCCCAAAGAAATGTATACCCACTTTGTTCGATAATACCAGCTATGAGGATAATAAATATATACTTTTTATATGTTTTTTAATAAAGAATTTTCTCCTGAATCTAAATATGTAATTATTTATTAAAAATTGAAAAACAAAAAAGTTACAGATGTTTAAATTATAATTATTATTTTCGAGACTTCATGTGCGATATTTTCTAATATTTTAACCGACTGTTTTGAGATACTTATGTTTAGTGTTGATATTGAAGCATAAATGTTGTAATTATTAGTTAATTCAAAAAATTTACAAATTCCATGGTTAAATGACACTTTATCTAAGATGTTCGACGTCTTCCAGAACGTTGTTTTTGTAAGTTTTGCACAGTGCCGTCGGTTTCAAACTTATCTCGTATACGTGCAATTGTAATCCGCGTTGGTGGTTCCGTTTCAAATTCCCGTCTCCACTGTCTTTGGACTTCTTTTATGTTTTCTGATTTCAAGTACCACTTTAATACAAACTTACGTTGGTCGAATGTTAGTCTTAAGTTGGCCATTTTTAAGGGCAATTCTCACTTACAGTAGAAAAGAACAAACGTCGCAGAGTTATAAGATGTTAGATAAGGTTAGAGCAAAACTGTAGTCTTGCCTAATTAGAACTCAACGAAATGGCTAGGCTAAGCTAGGCACTAAACATAAGTATCTCAAAACAGTCGGTTAAAAGGCAGGCCAGGCCATAAAAAAAATATTAGAAAACATCGCACATGAAGTCTCGAAAATAATAATTCTAATTTAAACATCTGTAACTTTTTTGTTCTTCAATTTTTAATAAAAATAATTACATATTTAGATTCAGGAGAAAATTCTTATTAAAAAACATATAAACAGTAATATATTTATTATCCTCATAGCTGGTATTATCGAACAAAGTGGGTATACATTTCTTTGGGACACGCTGTGTATATATATATATATATATATATATATATATATATAATATATATATATATATATATATATATATATATATATATATATATATATATATATATATATAGGGTGTTTCAGGAGGAAAGGTCAATACTTCGGGAGGTGATAGTATCAGTCATTGTGAGAAAAAAAGTTCATATGAACATGTGTCTAATTCTGAATGGTTACGGAGATAGAGCTGTTTGAATCTACAAATACAAAAGCATTGTTAATGGTAATCAAGAAAGAGAAACCAATTACTCTTTCTAACATTTAATGTTTAAACATTGGCATTTTGAATGGTAACAGATACAGAAATGACAAATTTGTTACAGTTTACAATACGTTTTCGAAAATCCCACCGTCAACCTCAATGCACTTTGCAACTCGTGTACGAAGATCGCGTGCTATTCGTCTGAGTTGATCTTGACGTTCCTTTATGCGGGCAGCAGCATCCAAAATGCGCGCGAGCAATTCATCTCGTGTATCCACCTTTCTTTTGTAAACTTGACTTTTCATCCACCCCCACAAACAATAATCTAACGGAGAGAGGTTTGGGGACCTTCGTGGCCATTGAATGGGACCACCGCGGGGGGAGGAAGAGCTGCGCGCGCATCAGATTCAAACAGCTCTATCTCCGTAACCATTCAGAATTAGACACATGTTCATATGAACTCTTTTTCTCACAATGACCGATACTATCACCTCCCGAAGTATTGACCTTTCCTCCTGAAACACCCTGTATATATATATATATATATATATATACCTTTGTAACCTTTGTTTAGCTTCCGCCCGAATTGTTCATTCTGACGAAGGTCAAGCCTTTCACTCCGCCTTAGCACTCCGCCTTAGCATATATATATATAATATACAGGGTGTTCGGAAAGTCACTGTGCACTTATATAATCGAGATCGTCCACTCACGCTTGATGACCTGAAAACTGCAATAACTGCGTACATAAGGTCCATTTCAAAAGAAGAACTGACAAAGGTGTTTCAAAATAAAATAAGACGGGTCCAGGCCTGTATTGCTGTTAAAGGACATCACTTTCAACACCTTTTATAAGTTCTGATGGTCCCATCCATAACCTCTATCATATATGCAATGTTATACTATTGTATGCTATTAAATAAATATAAGTGCACAGTGACTTTCCGAACACCCTGTATAATTTATTCTTGCATTCGACATAAAAAAATATTTTGCGAAAGCATACGTTATATACAGTATATTTCTGTAATCGCATCTGTGTAAATTACTTGAGCTATTAATTATATATTCACGCTTGCATGACTTTATTGCATAGAAAATTACTTCTTGTAGGTTTTCTGCCACCTTCTTTTCCACGTCAGATTAATGTAGAATTTCCCAAAGACCTTTCCTAGTTCCCATTATGTTGTACAATCTTTTTTGTGTGTGGGTGGGGGGCGCAATGCTTCTCCTTTCATGCATACATAGCTCTGCTGTATATACGGGGTGTCCCATAGGTCAGTGCGGGATTTCGTTTAATAACTGCATTTATTCTAACACTGACTTATGGAACACCCTGTGTATATATAATAATATGTACATTATTATGGTCGGTTAAGCAGAAAATTTCAGTATGAGTCATTTATACATTTTAAAATTAAAATTTTAAAATTAAAATTTAAATTTGAAGTCGAAGGCAAAAATTTCAAATAGAATATTTGACGTTGCAAATGCATGGTTTAAAAAGAGTAATTCGTGAGCTCAAGGTTTAAACCATGCAAATTACTGTTTGTTCATGGTTCAACTTCCATTAAAGAACACAGTATAAAAATGCATCAGTCAAACAACAACAAAAGAAAAAGGAATCATATTGTTTTTATAATGATCTCTCTCTCTCTCTCTCTCTCTCTCTATATATATATTATATATATATATATATATATATGTGTGTGTGTGTGTGTGTGTGTGTGTGTGTTTTATACAATTTTAAAAAACTAACTCCGTCATGACTATTCTCAAAGTGATGCTATGCGGATACTTGCCCGTGAAAATGTATTTTTGATTGGATCGTGTATTTAAAATACACAAAATGCATTTATGGAGCCAAAAGGGACGTTTCGTATTACGACCTAAAATTAAACCCTGTACATACACTGCTAATGGAGGGGATGGGTGGGGGGAAGGGTGACTGTGGGACGATGGGGGATAAAAAAAAGCGCAGATAAATCTTTGTAGAAGCGAAAAACTTTGGTTTTCGTACTCTCTCGCCAAGTGCAAATATTTCATTTTTTATTAATTTTACTTTAATAGTGACAATCATTAATATTATACGTATCATGCGCAAATTTTATATATATATATATATATATATATATATATATGTATGGAAGTAGCCCCAAAATTTGATGGTAAGATTAGATCAGAATTATCTGTATGTGTGTGTTTTTTTCACACATCAGTGATTTTTAGTATACTGCATTGTGACTATTTTTTCTTTAATTTGTTTTGCTTTACAAAATACTTCTTTCTATACAAAATGGTCGTTTTTATATTCGATGAATTTCTACCGTTCAGTAAAGACTTAAATTTCAATTTCCATAATTATTATTTAGAATATCCAAATCTCATTTAACTTTTAAATTGCATTGTCTCTTAGTCACCAAGGTCGACGTATAACACAGATAAATAAAGACAAATGAGATTTAAAGCAATCGAACACGCACATATATATACATACACACGTACATACTAACGCTAACAAGCACGCACACACACACAAACAAGTATATATTAAGCGTTGGCTTCGTCATTTATAATTGTTTGAATTCACTTTTAAGAAACCGATTATTTTGTAAACATTCATTTAATAACCTCGATAGGCCCGAGTGGCTTCATGTTTTCCAAATGTAATTGTAATGGAAGATAATTACAGGAATTTCTCTCTTCATGGAAAAAGAAGTGACGCAAATATGTTTGATTAAAACACAAGGAAAGGACTTTTTGGTACAAATTTTCATCTTAAGATCGCCATTTTAGTCAAAAATTTCCGCTTTTTCTCTTGTGACTAAAAAATTTCATACTCTTTGGTGAAATCGAGGAAAAGTCAATGACACCGTAAATTTGCAAAAATACCACAGCTATCAAAATTTTGAGCTTCACATCCAAAGCCAGTGAGACCAAATTTGTGAAGCTACTACACTCAAAATGTTATTTATTCGTGGGCTTAAAGTAAATTATATTATGTTGTGTTCTCACTGTCTTAATAATTTTTGTTCGAAATCTTTGTATGAAATTATTTACTATAACGCGAGCGTAGACCGACTAGATATAGGTAAACTTGGATAAAACACTGACATAGTCGACCATACAATAGTGCGCTGAACCTCTGGTCCACTCCGGAGAGAGCGATCGGTTACCTGCGTGCCGCTGGCTTGCTCGATCAGGGTGGGCTGATCGGCTAAACAACAACCATACAATTAAAACAAAGCTTACATTAAAACGATGAATCTACCTTACAGTTCTCCACACTAAAACCAGCGTGCGAGTTAACACGGCAGAGGAAGAAAACAGAAACCCATGCATAAAATGTGCATTGGACTGCAACCTACATGCATTAAGATGTGATGAATGCGGACTATGGATACACTACATTTGTAGTGAAATACCTATTTATTTCCTCCTCATCTTCAAAATTCAAAAAGAAAATTCTCATGCTTTAAATGTGCTCGCAAATTTGCGATGACTGATAGGCCATTTGAAGAGCTTGGAGTAGAACTGGCAGGAGAGTTATAGGAGGAGGAAATTATCATTGCCAATGCAGAGCTTGCTGAAAAAGTGAGAAACTCTCAGGATGAGACCCTAGAGAGAGGGAAACTGCAAGCAAAAAGGGCACCAAAAGAGACGAAAAAGACAGGAAATAGACATTAAGACCTTCAACAAAGTGAACAACCCTACTGTACACAGTCACCAAAAAGCCAAAAGTTAAAACAAGAAGCCAGTATGCAAGTATTACAGGAAGGCTTGTGTAAATATAGACTTAAGGGAAGAAAATGCCCATTTGTTCACCCGTCACTCTGCAAAAATTTATAAATGATGGTAATGGCATTTCTGGATGTAGATCCAATGCAAGATGCCCTATCTTCATCCTCAAATTTGCCAGAGCTCATGGTGGGAAAGAAGTTGCACGGCCTCCGAATTCAGGTAACCGATCACCCTCTCCGGAGTGGACCAGAGGTTCAGCGCACTAGTGATGTTGTGTTGTGTTCGTTGTTGTGCTAGAGCGGTACAGTCTGTTATAATGTGTTCAGTTGTTGTGGTGTTCCCTGGCACAGGTGGCAGGTGTCGTCTGTGGAGTTGTCTAGTCTGTTTTTATATGTCCGTAAGTTGGGTGATGTCCAGAGGCGTACCAATACTTTTTGCCGCTCGGGGCGAAAATGCCAACGCGCCCCCCCCCCCTGCAACAATTTTCAATTTTAAAAACAATTCCTTTACAAAAATACACTTCTAAACAAAACTTTTATTGGAAGAAAAACTTAAATAAAGCAACTTCAATTTTAACAATACTACATAATGTACCGTACATAATACACTACATAATTTTAACAATAACTATATAATGTATAATGCCTAGTTAAATTTTCGGACTTTCATAACAGAAAATTCATGAATGATTTTTTCTATGTCCATTGTCTCTGCAACTTCGCGTTCAATTGAAATAATCGGCAAATTGCTCAGTCTAGATTGACTTATAGTTGACCTGAGGTAAGTTTTTATAAGTTTCAGTTTCGAGAAACTTCGTTCGCAACTTGCCACGGACATGCATGTAGTTAGACAGGTCCGGAGGCGCTGCAATTGTTATATGAGGCAAAGATTCCACTAGATCCCATTTAACGATCCACTGAAGTAGTTTTAACATATCCCAGTTCTTTGGATCATCGTCGACGCTTATGCTTTCGAAACTGAGCAAATGTCTGCGCAAACGCTTTATTTCTTCCAGTAGACTTCCTGGATTAATGTCATTGTAGATGGAAGAAAAATTATTGACCTTGGTATTAATTTCTTCATCTTTGGACTGATTCAAAAGGTACGAAGGAGACAGAAATTCAAAGCGATCATTCATGTTTTTAAGACAAACTGTGCGTTTTTCAATTTCTGCTAATAAACGATCCATGATTTCAAAAAATTCTCTGCGTACATCCTCTTGCACGGTCAATCCAGCATCAC
This sequence comes from Bathynomus jamesi, assembly GCA_023014485.1. Lineage (NCBI taxonomy): Eukaryota > Metazoa > Arthropoda > Malacostraca > Isopoda > Cirolanidae > Bathynomus > Bathynomus jamesi. The sequence continues at coordinate 987,851 of JAJOZX010000805.1, read as the reverse complement.
GAGCTTGCTCTCCAGGCATTCTTCTCCGTCTCCTGACTCTGCGGTCTATACTGATATCCATTTCATTACAGAACTCTTCGGCGGCATCTGCAGCGTTTGATACTACTGCCTCTCGTTCATTAGTTAAAAACACGGATAAAGAGTTCATTTTTAATGCACACTGGTCCAAAGCAAGTCCCTTTCTTTGAAAATATAGCTGAGCATCATTGATTTCTTTCAGCACTGGATCCCAGAAAAATAAGTACACAATGAATATGTATGACATGATGGAGGTCAACAGAGCTTCAGCATCGCCCTTTGTGTCCAGATTTTCGGAGACCCCTTCACTCAGTTCTTCCAAGGCACTAATAACGTGAGTCAAGTTCTTCTTAAGACTAGAAACAGCATCATACTTAGCACTCCACCGCGTATCAGAGACTCGCTTGACAGTGATTTGGAATGTTTTGTTAAGACATCCCAACGATGAGTAGTAGGAAGAAAAGTAGACGAAAATTCGTTCAATTGTTCCAAAGAAAGTTACAGCATTAGGACTCAGTCCCGCGGCATGAACTCCAGCCAAGTTCAGCGAGTGGTTATTGCAAGGAATGAAAACAGCGTGTTTGCTAACATCAAGAATTCTGCGTTGAACTCCAAGATGAATACCTGCCATCGTAGCAGCATTGTCATACCCTTGACCATAACAATTCTGGATATCCAGCCCATCCTCACGGAGCTTAGTGACAATGAGATCAGTAACTGCCTCAGCAGTCTTCCCCTCTAATTTAATAAAATCAACGAAGGATTCCTTCACCTCTACTACATTTTTGGTTGCGCTTGCGCTTGCGGCGCAACTTTTTGAAAAGGGTTGCGCTTGCGCGTGCGGCGCAACTATTTCAGCAGAGTTGCGGTTGCGGTTGCGGCGCTACAAAAATTGTTGCGCGTGCCCACCACTGCCTCTACATTACCATCTTTAATCGACACATAGCGAATTACCTGAGACATCTGATCAATATGCGATATATCTGGTGTACTATCGAAAATTATTGCAAAGTACTTTGCACTAGACACATTATATTATCAATTATACATTTTCGAACATTACAGCCGATTAGTTTGATGAACTCATTTTGAATGTTAGGTGACAAATACGTAGTGGATATCTTGTCAGTCATTCGTATTTTGTAAGATGTTCCCTAATTACTGGATCATATTTGCCCATTAGTTTTATTAACTCCAGCTAGCTAGCTAGCCCAGCTTCTTCATTTAAGTTCTCTCGGTGCCCTCGGAATGCAAGATCTTGTTTTGCCAAGAACATGATGCAGTCATAAATTTGTCTCAGTATTTCTTTCCACTTAGCAGTAGCATGTTTTATTTGCAACTGATGTGCATTATCTATTGTAGCATTCAACTGAAGGCGCATAGACAACTCTTTCCATTGTTCAAAGCATCGGGTATGATATGGACTGTTTTCATGTTCAGGTACTCTTGGATTCAGTTTCCTCCAGGCAAAAAATCCCTCTTCTTTTCCAAATGCACTGGAGATGTTGTTGAAGAGACGACAGCAAAAGCAATGCAAGCTACATTTTGAAGGTGAGAAGATTAGCCATGACCTTTCAATTTTTTCGCCATTTTCCAAAGTTTTGAAATACCAAACTTTTGACATTGACCTATTGTTTTGAATCAGCTGGAAAGGGTCCATTCATGTTTTTCAAATGTGATGGTCCACGTTTAATGAGTTCGATTCTCAAATTGTCCGTCATTGGAACGGGCCAGTTGCCAGAATCGTTAAACAGACTCTGTGGGTGATGGGTGGGTGGGTGACTTTGTGATGTAGATGAGGGTTGATCCTGATTATTTGGGGGTTCACTTGAATTTGCCGCTTGAACATCTATCTCTAAAGATATATCACATTGCGGTTGATCTCCTTGCTTCCCAGAAGGCACTGAAGGTGTGTCTGAGAATCCCATTAACTGATGAAATCGCTTAGCACCACGCTTGCCTTCCTCCTCTTTTTTTTCGCGAAGATTCTTGTATGCAGCACCACTCAGTCTCTGTCGTTTGCTCATGTTTGCTAATTCAGTAGGGTATCTGCAAAATAAAACAACCATCAATTATTAACATCATCAAAGCTCAAAGAATGCAGGGTTGCATTTTAAAACATAAAAACCCAAAATTTTGCATACTGCGCCCGCCTGACAGTAATTTGCCGCCCCTCGGGAAGTGCCGCTCGGGGCGGTCGCCCCTCTCGCCCCTCCCTTGATACGCCACTGGTGATGTCCACATCGGAATCGTGCTAAGTTAACTCGATCCGATCTACTCAGGCTGGTCTCTGACTTGTCAATGGGTGGCGGCTTCGCAATTAGGACCGCATTCGGACCCAGTCGTGTCAGTGCTTTGTGGGTTAGGTGTGTGTGTGTGTATGTGTTTTCTGTACTGTGTGATGTCTGTGGGGCGTGGTATGGAATGGAGTATTTGGTTATAATATCTCTCTGGTGTTACCTTAATGGTGCGAGGTGTCGGTGCATGATTGTACATGTAGTGGCAAGGGTGTTGTGGGCTAGTTATCGCTGCTGCCATGAATTGTGTTCCCCTCATGTCTAAATGTTCCCTAACTTTCAGTATTTTTGTTTCTGTGTACAGGTGTTCTATTGGTGTTGTTTGAGTGCATCCTGTAATGATACGAAGTGCGTTGTTTTGTATTGTCTGTAAGGTGTTTATGTGTGTGTTTGAGATAATGGGTGCCAAGCATGGGCTAGCATAGTCCATGACTGTATGTGACCACAAGCAACTGTCAGCAGTTACAAAGTTTTCCAAGCTTTTTTCTTTCACAGTATCCAGGTCAACAACCACACGCTTTGGAGGGTTCTCTTGTCCATCAACACTAGTCATGGATATGACCATGCGATTTTTTATATCAGGGAGAACTAAAAGACTAAAATAACACACACTAATGCAAACACATCCTACCATTAAGGCGAGTGAAATGATACTTGGGTGAGGCATAGAAAGGAAGCGCATTTCAATTTGGACAAGTAACGACGCGTCATCAAAATTTTAATGGCCTTGAGCGACCTCTAAATATTAATATTTTCTCATGAAACTTCATAATCAATGTTTTTACAGGCAATGTCACATTTCTAGAAGGTCAGACCGAAACTTCTTGATGGTTCAATTCTTACCATGCAAATAAGTGACACCCTAATATATATATATATTAAGCCGGGTCGAAATTTTATATTGAAAAGGTACATATTGTGAGGGGTTTGAATGGAACACAGGAACCCCCTCATAAATTATTTTCGCTGTTTAAAGCCTCCTACCCCTGGCACAGTTTTTCACTTTTTGTTGACCTATAAGAATATTCCATTTATACGAGACTTACTCTACATTCAGGTTTTTTGATGACATAAATCTTTATTGACGTATAATATTTTATTTAATAATGTACAGTATTAGGAAAATTAATTAAGTACAACAATAAATTCAGAAGAAAAAATTAGAGGCATAATAAATGTGCTAAAATTCAATTCACTTTTTCATTGTTCCTTATCACATCAGAAGGGAAGAAATTTTCAATATCATTAGGAAATTTTATTTCATATGTTTCTTACTCATTCCATTGGGCCTTCCATTCAAACTTGGGCAGTTTTCGCCTTGATTCTAATGAGTTTAAGATAAACTTTTGACGGTTGTCATATCCTATTCTTTCCTGACATGCCTTTGTTACTAGGTTCACTGCCCTTTCCATACTTTGATTGTGGCATGGAAAAGAAGCTATCTTCAGTGGCTTACATCGAGCCTGTAGTAGCTCATCGTCGCTAAAATTGTTTAGCAGCGGTGGAGAAGTATTGATCTCTTTTTGCCAATCGATCATCTCGGTGTAGTCAGTAGATTGGAAATTGAGGGTTCGAGGCAACTCAAAGTTTCTGGTACCTGAAAATCATGTTCTTGAAAGAATGATTTTCTGAATAGCTTGCTCCCTAATTTCTAGTGTCTTGTCAGTTACCGTTGATGTGAGTATATTTTCTGGGTGGGCAAAGTAGGCGTTATTCTTTAATACTGGTTCTATGATTGATCTATGTTGTTCATCTAAATTTCGAAGCAAGCACATTAAATGCCAAAAGTTATATGCACCATCAGTTGCAGTAGGATGAGATTTTATCCAAAACCACCCTGGGGCATAGAACTGCGTAATAATCTTGACTATATCTTAGCTAGCGAGCATGGTGAAGGGTACCTGGGGATCGAGTGGACAGATCTTGAGAAGTATCTCCAGTTTGCACTGCCAGACACATATCATAGAGATATCTTTGATCACTGTTTAGTTCCTTCACAACATTTGCTGGAATTTCTTTAATGTTTCCCTTTACGCGAGAATATTTGACTACCTCCAATTTTGTTAAATCTGTTTTCAGTTTATTCCTAATTGAACCCACAAAAGTATTTGGACCTGTTGTTTTACCATCAATGGCTTTGTAGACATGCATAAAAGGCAGCTTGTGAAAAATGCTCTGTATGAATTGGTCCACAATTAACCCACCCCTTATATCTCCAGTCTAACTATAGAGTAGATTAAGTCTAGCCCTGTAGGGGTCAGCCTAGAGATTCCGGAAATGGTCCAGAGCGGGCAGATAAATTGAGGTCCACAGTAGGATTCCTCACCAAACTAGGTTAGGGCAATCTACCTTCACCTTTGTTAAGCTATGAGTTGATGCTGGGTCTTAGGCCACAATGTAGGCCTAATTTGTCTGACCCAGCTTAATTTAATGCGTTTACTTCTAAGTTAGAAGTTAGAAGATCTAACTGGGCTAAAAACACAATTAGTCACTTACTGCTAGTTATTAGAGAGTCTCTTTTCTCCTTCCTGTATAATTGTCGAGAGCGTACTTGCTGGTGGGGATCTTTCTTCGTTGTCTGTTCTTGTCCCTTCTCCAGTTGCGTCCTCTCGCCCCGTTCCTCGTTTTCGTTCTCTTTTGTTCTCCTTTTCGCGGGGCTTTTTTCCACCAGCGTCGTCTTGGTTTTTTCCTCAGTTGGTTGATCGGTAATGTATATCTATTACCGAGCACGCTCTTGTCACACAGTATATAAATACTAGTGTGGAGAATAACTCTGGTGAGCAACCAATTGGTTTCATCCACCCAGTTATTGACATAAAAGGAATGTAATAATTGTTAGATTAACTACCTACCTACTCAGTGAACCATTTTCGTTACCTCCCAACTACCCACTCATCAGTTTTCCATATACTGGGGGCCCCAAGAGATAAAAATTTTGGTGTCATTGTCACCAATTTTTATGTCTGAGTGTAGACTAGCTAACTATTTGACTGTAAATGCCTGTTAATCTGATTAACAGTGCCTATCCTCACCTTCTCATGGAGAAGGTGTAGCATTTAATTAGAAGAGAAAATATACATCCATAGGATGAAACTGTCTATGGTCTTTACCAGTGATGTAGGTCTCGAGATCGGTCTCGGTCTCGAGACCGATCTCGAGACCCAATTTGCAGATCTCGATCTCGATTTCGGTCTCTGCTATTTAGATCTCGGTCTCGATCTCGTCTCGACAGACGCGGTCTCGGTTTTTCTCCCCGAGACCTTTCGAGACCTCTCGAGACCGTAATGAAAATACATGTTATTGGCATACTCATGATGGTGGCTTGGTTGAACAGACACAATTCAGAATGTTTATGAAAGTTTGTAAAAGTAAGGGACTCTAGGTATTCACTAATCAGTCACCCTGTTTTGAGTTGCCACGTTTGTCTTGCGGGGGGGGGGGGGGGTTGGGGGGGTCTGGCCAATATTGCCATGACTGTTTTAACAGTGCCTGCCTCTAGTGCTCCAATTGAGCGTGTATTTAGCCATGGAGGCATAATAATGAAGCCCCACAGAAGTCGAACTTCAGCAGATCTTCAAAACCTTCTGTAACAGATATAAAAGAAGTAAATAAATAAAAAGTACGTATATATATATATTCATTTCTTAATTTATAGGCTACACCTTTTGCATTCAACACACTACATCTGAGAAAGTAGTTATTAGTTTATTAATATACTTAACATAGTCTAATTTCCATAGTAGTGTAAAACAAATTGAAAGGGCATGAGCTTGGTTTCGATCTCGATCTCGGTCTCGAATTTTAAGGGTCTCGATCTCGGAAGGTAGATCTCGATCTCGAACCTTTGATCTCGGTCTCGATCTTGGTCTCACAGGATCAGGTCTCGGTCTCGGTCTCAGTCTCAGACTTGGTGGTCTCGACTACATCACTGTTCTTTACCATAAGAAAAGAAAAAGTGAAAGTTAGAAGATAAAATTACAATTCCCCAGCATCTATTTTTTGTTGTAAAAATAGTCGCGCCTTTAATGCTGTTTGTCGCTGAGGTCTTGTGTCTGTCAATGTTGTAGTAGGATGCGTTACCACTCCTACTGTCAAAGGAATAGTTACTGGAAGTTCAGTGTCTCCAGTTGTTACTGTCAGTGGAGAAGGTTCTCCAAAGTCCATTGTTTTGGGTCCAGACTCTAAAGGGTACAAAAGAGAAATGTCTCTTGTTGTGTCACCCGTTGAAGTCCTTAATTTGACCACTCTTGTTACCCCGTCTGCCCTGGTCTGAGTTCTAAAACTCTAGCCAGAGGCCAGTATTGTCTTGGAGTACTGTCATGTATGAGAACAAGGTCCCCTACCTTAATTGTGTCAGACCAATCCTTCTTAGTCATTTGTTTATGTCTCTCCCTTAGACCCATCAAGTACTCAGTTTTCCACTGTTTAATGAAATGAGCTTTAACTCTAGTTAAATGTTGTAACTTAGTCTGGAGCTCATCATGTTGTTGAGTCCAGTTTGGGTCTTCTGAAGAGTCTATATTGTAGTCCGGCAGGAGACTAACTTGTTCTCCCCGAATCAAATGATTTGGAGTTAATGGTTCCGGGTCATTAATGTTGTCACTCACATAAGTGAGTGGTCTATTGTTAATGATGTTCTCAATCTCAGCCAGGAGAGTGAGCAACTCAAACAAGTGTATCTGTTTTTTACCAATTGCTTTCTTCAAGCAATTCTTTACTGTTTGTATATTCCTCTCCCAGATAGAACCATACCAAGGAGAGGCAACGGAATATACTTCCACTTTATGTTTGAATTTTGTATATATAATTGTGTGAGTTCATTGCTTAACAAGTCGTGGATGACTTGTTCACCAGCCTTGAAATATGTAGCATTGTCAGTCCAAACTGTCTTGGGTACTGAATGTCGTGCACAGAATCTCTTAAAGACAGCAACAAAAGATTCTGCTGTAAGGTCCTCCACAACATCCAGATAAACAGCTCGTGAGGCAGCACATGTAAACAGTACAATGTACATTTTTGTTCAGTGTCACCCACCCCTACAGTCAATGCTCCTGTATAGTCAATGCCTACAGTCTCAAAGGGTCTGTTGAGAGTAACTCTTTCCTCTGGCAAAGCAGGAGGATTTGGTTTCCTATAGGGCCTAGCATGAATACGCCTACATGTGACACACTCACTCAGGACTGTTTTAACAGTGATCCTTCCCTTGGGTATCCAATAAGTTTTTCTTATGTAGTTAGTGTCTGTGGTACCCCCATATGATATACATCATTGTGTGTTTTTCTGATGATTAATGTTGTCAAATAGCTAAATCTAGGTAAAAGGATTGGATGTTTGCTTTTGTATGACAGTTTTGATTTGTCTAATCTCCCCTTTACACCTTAGAAGGCCTCCTCATCTCTGAACAAGTTTAGATCCACAACTACTGATGGTACAGGTTCTTTGTTTGTTTCCCATTAGTCAAGAATTCTAACTCTTTATTGTACTCTTTTTGTTGTGCATGGCCTATCCAGTACTTGGTTGCAACTTCTGTATAATTATGATTGTTTTTATTTAGCTCTTTGTTAATTGTAGTTAAACAGTTGTGAGCAAACCTCAAACAGTAGGCTGTGACCCTGACAAGTTTATTGAAATCAGAATAACGTTCATAATGAGTGATTGGTTCAACCTTTTCATTTGAAAAGATTAAATTTAATGTCAAGTTAACTTGTTCCACAGGCCATTGGTCTGTATTACAGAGCCACTTAGGTCCCATAAACCAAGTTTTGTTTGACTTCAACAACTTGTAGGATAAACCTCTGTCAGAAAGTCTGCTGGATTTTGTTAGTTGGAACATAGTGAAAGTTTACTTGTAGGCTTTCATTAGCTTCAGCTATTTCTTTTAGCCTATTTCTTACAAAGATATTCTTACTATTAATGCTATCATTCCGTATCCAGGCAAACAAATCTGACTGTCAAGCCAGATGTGGATATCAGTTATGTTCACATCATGGTAACATCCTTAAGCAATGAAATGGTTTTTAATGGCTAATAGCAGCAGCCAATAGTTCCAATTTAGGTATGGTTCGGGTAGGTTTGAGAGGTGCAACTTTCCTTTTGCATAAATTAGATGACTTTCTGTAGGACTTACAAGATACGCACAGCACCCATAAGCTTGTGTGCTTGCATCAGCAAACACATGCAGTCTCTGGGGCTTATCCCTAAACCCAGCACCTTTGAATTTTAATGTTCTGCACTTTTGTTAAATCAGCAGCTAACTTCTTCCAAGATTTTGATTTTCATTTGTTATTGGATCATCCCACCCAACATTTGTCCTCCAAATTTCTTGGAGGAGAATCTTTGATTTTATTGTTGAAGGCAGGAATAGACCCATAGGATCAAAAATTTTGGAAGCCTCTGATAATATTTGTCTTTAGTATTTGCTTCCTCATCAAGTTTAAAACCTTTAGTACAGATTGAATCATGACTGTTAGAAGTTGCATCCAAATACCAGTTCTACCTAAAGTTTTTAACTCTGTCTGATGGCTCAGTAAGACCATTATTATCCTTTAAAATCTTTTTGTTTAAATCCTCATCATTTGAAATCCACTCTCTAAGTTCAAAGTTACCTTGTTGCATAATGTTTTGAGAGTGTTCATAGACTTCAGATAATTCAGATTTTGTTGTTGTTGAGCCTATTAGATTGTCTACGTAAAAATGTTCCTTAAGGAAGTTCAATGTTAAAGAGTTATTAAACTGGTTCAAATGATGTCCAATTGTCAATGCTAATAGGCTAGGTGAGCAATTGGCTCCAAACAACACAACATTAAATCTATAGGTTATGAACCCTTTATTCAAATCAAATGGATCCTTGAACCATAAGAACCTAAGTTGGTTCTTATCATATTCATTTTTAAGATTTATTCTCAAAAATGCCTTTGAAATGTCACTTTGTACGGCATATTTATCTAACCTGAACCTCAGTAAGATCTTCACAAGGTCAGAAATGAGATTAGGACCCTCAATCAGGCAATCATTCAAACTGTGTTTATCACTGTCTTTGAGGCTACAGTTATATACTACTCTGAGTTTTGTTGTTGGGGCATCTTGTCGATAAACCCCCCTGTGGGTTAAATAATGACAACCATCTTTTTTAAAAGGGTTATTTGTTACTTCTTCAATGAAGCCTTTCTGTAGCTGTTCTTTGAAGACATCACTGTACTTTTTAATATTATTATCTTGTTTGAGTTTTTTCATTACTTTATATAAATGTCCTTTAGCTACTTTGAGATTGTCTCTTAAAGTTGGACAATTTATTTTCCAAGGTAACTCAATAAAATAACTATTGTCTTTGCACTGAATGGTGTCTTCAAATCTTTCTACCATTAACTGATCTTCTGAAGTTTGATTTGTGTCATGTATACCCACAGATTCTAGCAACCATAAAGTTTGAATTGCCTCATCCAAAGTTTCATTTGATAATGATGAATTAATGTTCTCAGTTGAGATAATATTATTCAAAGTGTTGCTATTCTTACAGGTGTTATGTAGGACTGAGTTGAGGCACATAGTATTTGTTAGTCATGAACTATTTTGGTTTAGGTCTAGGTTGTATTTGGATAGGTCACCCAAAGGGGCTATCCCTGATGGAGTCTGAATAGCTATACCATTACCTATCTTACTATGCCCTTATGAATAAGATTAATATAATCTGCCCCCATTAACATTTCAATGTTAGCTACTGTGTTGTTGTGATATGTCTATCAGCTATTTTGTAGTGTTTTCCCAAATGATTTATGGTTTGTTCTAGTTTGGGTATAACCAGTTTGTTTTGTCCTACTTTAGAAATAATAACTGCTTCAATTTTCTCTAATTTATTTTCTAAATGTAGTTCCAGGTCAATTGTCTTATAGCTATTTTTGTCCGAGTTATCCTTAACAAAGGATGCAATATTGAGTTTTTTCATTCGGGTTTGGTGTCAAACCCAATTTATTAACTACATTTTGCGAAACAAATGTTTGTTGAGAACAACAGTCTATAAGACATCTCACTGGAGTGGTGCTACCCTCACTATTCACTAAGTCCAAAGTAATAGTTGGTAAAAGAATCTCAGTGTTTCTTGTTACGTTGTTTGAACAAACAGAATGTCCCATGAAAGTGGCATTTTCTTGATTACCTTTGTTTGGTGGAGGTATCTTTTGAGTTTGAGTACTATTGTTTGGACACTTTGGTGAATCACACATTGATGAGACATGTCGTAAACTTTTACAAAACTTACACTTGAATCTTAACCTAGATTTACAGTCTTTCTTATAATGTCCCTGGCCAGTACACTTTTTACATAGGTTCAACTGTTCACATCTTTTAGCTCTTTGGTTAAAGTCTGAATATTTGTCACACCCAGTACTACTGTGTTCATTACTTGCACAAAATTTGCAATGTAGTGTGTAAGTTGAGGCAGCAGTTACATTAAAGTTCTGTAATGTAGGTGTTCGTGTATTACAGTTGGTCACATTTGATTCTACAGTATCAAGTTTTGTCTGTTTGGCTGTAGCTAGTTGGTCTCTGGGAACAGTCTTTGGTTTATCCATAGTCTGGGTCTTATTTTGTGTTGGAATATTTCTCAATTTGTAATTAGTTAGGATATTGGGAAAGTGTTTTCTGATATCTTCAAGATTAGGATAATTTTCTCCCGTCTTTAGAACTAAAATATCTTTAACCCTCAAAGGAAGGCACCTAAGAACTATGCCTTGTATAATCCAAGATGAAGCTTTAATATCTATCTCATTGCTAACCAGTTGTCCTATAATAGCTTCTAATTTTGTATAAAAATTTTCCATATCACTATGGTTATCTTTTATGGGTGCAAAATCAAAATTTGTTGAGATAATTCATATACAATCTCATCTTTATTAATGTAATTACGTTTTAAGAGATCAATAGCTACTTCATATGAATTCCCTACGGCTGGTAAATAGGCTATCAGGTTATAGGCTGGGCCTTTAAGGAAACTAGTTAAGTAGCTAAACTTATCAACAGTTGAAATATAAGGTTTATTACCTATTAAACTCTCAAATTTGTCAATGAAAGATGGGAATTGTACCGTGTCCCCTTCAAATGTTGGTACTAGCAAAATGGGTAACTGAGCCCTCAATTCTTGTGACTCAGGATTTAGCATGCCACTTAAATTTTGTTGAAGGTTAGCTCTACTTTGATTAAAATCAGAATTAGGTTTATTTGGTGTTAAGTCAGTCAAACGAGACCGTAGTCTCCTTATTTGCTGTTCAATTGAGATTACCTGATCATCATTATCAGCGTAAAGGTCTATCAATTGTTCTTCAGCCATTTCGGATTCAACTAACTCTGAAATACTCTCATCAATGGCTATTATTTCCTTCTTTTTAGTTTCCAATTTAAGAATTACACACTCTAAATCTTCCTTACCTGGTTGTGTAATATTGTTAAAAGTGTTCACGGCCTTTGTAACAGCTCCCAACTTTGCCCCCCTTTTCTTTTTTAACTTTTTCAATTCCGCACTGTCCATGTTTAAGTCAAAATTGTTTAACTGGGGATCGTAATGAAATAGAGGACAAGAAGAAATTACCAGAGAAGAGAGAGCAGACAAAACAGTCAAGTTTTAAATTTGGTTTAATCCCCCCCAAGTACTTATGTGTCACTCAGGTCTAAGCTTATAAGAGAATGAGACTCCTTAAATGTAAATGTTTCCTAGTTAGGCCCTAGGTTGTAGACCTAATTAGGCTTGATTAGGTTAGGCTTAGGCTAGACCATTTAGCCTAATTCTGCAATTTTTGTTAAGTAAGGTTAAGGTTTGTAAATTCCCCACACACGGACCACCAATGTGAAAAATGCTCTGTATGAATTGGTCCACAATTAACCCACCCCTTATATCTCCAGTCTAACTATAGAGTAGATCAAGTCTAGCCTGTAGGGGTCAGCCTAGAGATTCCGGAAATGGTCCAGAGCGGGCAGATAAATTGAGGTCCACAGTAGGATTCCTCACCAAACTAGGTTAGGGCAATCTACCTTCACCTTTGTTAAGCTATGAGTTGATGCTGGGTCTTAGGCCACAATGTAGGCCTATTTGTCTGACCCAGCTTAATTTATGCGTTTACTTCTAGTTAGAAGTTAGAAGATCTAACTGGGCTAAAAACACAATTAGTCACTTACTGCTAGTTATTAGAGAGTCTCTTTTCTCCTTCCTGTATAATTGTCGAGAGCGTACTTGCTGGTGGGGATCTTTCTTCGTTGTCTGTTCTTGTCCCTTCTCCAGTTGCGTCCTCTCGCCCCGTTCCTCGTTTTCGTTCTCTTTTGCTCCTTTTCGCGGGGCTTTTTTCCACCAGCGTCGTCTTGGTTTTTTCCTCGGTTGGTTGATCGGTAATGTATATCTATTACCGAGCACGCTCTTGTCACACAGTATATAAATACTAGTGTGGAGAATAACTCTGGTGAGCAACCAATTGGTTTCATCCACCCAGTTATTGACATAAAAGGAATTTAATAATTGTTAGATTAACTACCTACCTACTCAGTGAACCATTTTCGTTACCTCCCAACTACCCACTCATCAGTTTTCCATACAGCTCATTCAAATGCAAGAGGCACACCAACCACTGCACTGGTCTGTTAAGATGAATTTCAACCAGTTCTATGGCTCCACCAATTTTTCCTGTATTTACAGGAGTACCATCACACAGTAAAGCTTTGATAGTATCTGTGCTGTTCGAGTCTGTAATAACAGTTATCAACTCTTCTGCTATGTAGCGAGCAGTTCCATTATCTGGTGTGACATGGTCTACATAGATGCTTCCAGGTTCTTTCACAATAACATAGTGTTCTTCTTTTATCTTTCCACTTTTAGTTAATGTGTTATCTTTCCTTCCATCAAATCCAAGCACTCCATCTTCAGATTTTCAGATTTAGACCTAAAAGTATTTGTTTCACCCATGCAATTTCTTTCTCTTTCTAATTTCTTTCTGTCAAACATGTTGGTGTGGTTAAGGATCCCCATATCTTTTAAAGCTGCAGTGACTATTGCAGCTGCTCTACAACTTACACAAATTACACGATAACGATCTGCTGTTAGTGCTAGGTTTTTATAGGAGTGCCTGTTCTGAATATTCTCAGTCAATTCTAAATCGGCCTCATAATCTACATCCTGACTCTTTGAATCTACATCCATGTCTTCTTCGGTATTTTCTATAAATTCCGATGGTAAAACATTGGTGGCTTCAGTTAGTTCTTCTTGTGCTTTTAGTTGACGGTTTTATGCTTCTTGGGCTCTTGCTAAAGATCTCTTCTTTGTTGAACTAGCTATGCAATCAATTGGTCCTACTCCTAACTGATTTTTTTCTTTGTTTTTGACCCACAAAAGACTCCCATTCTGCCATTGGTATTTTATCTTTACACCTGCAAAATTTCCTATCAATTCCCTTATCATAGCACTCACAAGAAGATATATCAAACATTTCATCATACTGAGCTACTTTTAAGGCAAAACTTTCATTTCTTCGATGTAACGGCACCTTGTTCAATTTGGAGGCTTCTTCTATTAGTCAACTGATTTTTAGATACCTTTGGTGTTAATCGTAGGAAAAGAAAATTTCATCCAAATGTCTTCAATATCTTTTACAACAACCCTGCAACAATCATTAGCAGTTGCTGATCCTTTTGATTTAGCTTCTTCACGACGGCGCACAAAAAGGTAGTGTCCCACAACAACTGCTTTTGAAGGAGTCATGGCTGCTGGGAATTCCGTAGGATATCCAAAGGCTGCATTTGAGGACTTGCTTCTAGTAGTCATAGTTTATGTTCAGAAGTAAAATCAAATTATATGTAATTTATAATTTATGATAATTCAAATTATAATTAAAGAAAATGCAAATTATTTCTATTTATCTGAAAAATTATTTCTATTTATCTGAAACATAAAAATATCAAGCATTAAACAAACAACTTATCATGTAACATATAACAACATTAAACATAAGCAAATATGAAGGTAAAAAAGGGAGGGGCATGTGATAGGGGTAGTAGGGTAGCACATGCTTGATTTTTAATATTTTGTTAAAGTGATAAAAAAAAACCTTCTCACATAGTGTACTTTTTAAGAAATAATATTTTTTCCTATTTAAATATATGCAAATATGAGGGTAAAAAAGTGGGGGGGGGGTATGTGCTAGGGGTAGCAGGGGGTAAACACATGCTTGATATTTTAATATTTTGTTAAGATGATAAAATGAAACTTCTCACATAGTGTACTTTTTAAGAAATAAAAAAATTTCTCATTTTCAGCAAAACGAGGCACCATTACGCGCCTCATACATGGTATCGTTAAGAATAGCAAAGGGAAAAAAACTCACAGCATTGCCGAAAAATTTATTATCCCTTGCTGCAAAGATATAGTTCGTTGCATGATCGGAGACTGCCGAGAATAAGGTAGCATTATTGCCTCTTTCAAACGCTGCTGCCCAACGAAGAATATTAGCGATATCTGAGAAAATCAAGCACCAAGTAGTTGCTGAAATACGTGAAGCACCCTTAAGCAAATTTTCAATTCAGCTCGATGAATCGACAGACGTGGCCAGCTGTGCCCAACTACTCGTCTTCGCGCGATATATAAATGGCGGAGATTTCAAAGAAGGATTCTTGTTTTGTCATACTCTCGAATCTACTACTAGAGGAGAAGACATTTTCTTAGAGGTCTCTAAATTTTTCAAAACCGAGGGACTGACTTGGGACAATGTGTGTGCTTGCACAACGGATGGAGCACCTGCGATGCTTGGCAACCATTCGGGATTTCTAGTAAAAGTGAGGGAAGCGAGCCCCGATTCAAAGCATCTTCATTGCATGATTCACCGATATGCTCTGGCATCTAAAACACTCCCACCAGAACAAGATTAGTTCTTGATGATGTCGTTCATATAGTGAATACTATCAGGTCTAATGCCCTCAATACTCGCCTCTTCCATCTACTTTGCAAGGAGTTTGGTGCAGATGAAGAAGTCATGCTGTTTCACACCGAGGTACGCTGGCTGTCACGGGGAAATGTGGTGGCAAGAGTTGAGTCATTGAAAAACGAGCTGACTGAATTATTCAAACGCGACGGCAAAACAGTCTTTAAATTTTGCCAAAAAATTGTCAGATAACCAGTGGCTCATGAAGTTAGCCTATTTAAATGACATTCTTATAGTGTTATTATTTTTTTTTAATTGGGTTCAAAATCCAAGCTGAGCCGTGAATGGCCAAGCTCTAAAGGGCCAGTTCAACCTACAGCCCAAGTTAAGCTAGAATTAAAAACTTACGGACTTGGAGGTCCTATTAGGTCCTACCTCAGGGTTGCTGACTCGATGTAGGCCTACCTTAGGCCTCAGTTGCATGAATTTAAGATAAAAAACAAAAGGGGCACTATTTATGGTCTTTCTAAACCTTGCAACAACAAAACCTGCACTATTGCACGATGCAACAATCTTGTATCTAAACAACCAAACTGAATTGCAAGAGAGCTCTCTATAAGACCACACCCTGTAAATACGGCATTCCACAAACGAGTAGAAAAGACGCGCAGCGCCCCCAAAAATGATGCCACAAGAGTGCCCAAACAATGATGCCACAAGAGCCCAAAAATGCTGGCTCTAAATTAAGTGAATTTTTCACTAACCTTACAATTATGAGATAGATATATATATGTACACCTTAACTTAATATATCCAAGCAATGCTGCATCAATCAGTTTAGTCATCATATCGCCTTGGGACAACAATGGTTCTTTCTCTTCTAGATTTTCTAACACTCCCCACCGAAGAGGTAGTGTTGTCATTACCTTCTGCAAGGTTAGCCAAGCCTTCTCCATGAGGCTGTAACTCAAATGTTTCATCTTGACTATCCGTGTTTTTGCTGATTTCTAAAGCATAGAGTTTTTGTATAGGTCTCTTTAATTTTCCCCCTGAAGTCTTCACCAGTGCAGACCTAACTAAATTGTCTTTGCCAACAAACAACTCTTCAATTATGCCAAGCTTCCAGCATTGCCTTGGTCTTTCATCCCCAATCATTACCACTTCTCCCACCTTGATACAATTTGCATTGGACCCCTTTACATTGCCTGATGGGTAATAATTGAGTTCTGGCAAGTATTCCATCTGCCACCTCTTCCATAACTGATCTTTTAGCTCTTCAAGGTACCTAAACCTTCTGGTTAACTCTCCTTGAGTGCTCTGGATAGGCTGCAAGTCTTCTGGCACACTGGGGCTTGATGTTAATCGTTTACCACAAAGAAAATGATTTGGTGTCAATGGCTCTGCATCCTGCATACTGTTATAAACAAAAGTGATAGGCCTACTGTTCACCATTGCTTCTACTTCACATAAAACAGTAGAGAATTCTTCTTTGCTCAAATGAGCATTAGCTAAAAGTTTCTTTAATGGACACTTTACACTTCTCACTAGCCTTTCCCAAAATCCTCCCCACCATGGTGCTCTCTCAACAATAAACTCCCACTGTACCCCTTGGTGTGAAAAGTAGGATTGGAATCCTTCCTCTTTTAGCAAAGACCAAACTTCTTGGAGTTCCTTTGCAGCCTTTTTGAAGGTTTTTGCATTATCCGATATGATTTTATTTGGGAAACCCCTTCTGTTCACAAACCTTTCAAAGGCCAAAAGAAATACATCATTACTTAAGTTGCTTACCAACTCCAAATGGATTGCTCTGGTGGTAGCACATGTGAAAAGACATATATAACCTTTGTTAGACTCCCCTTGCTCATACACATAGACTGGACCTGCAAAGTCTACTCCCACTACATCAAATGGGGCAGTATAGACACACCTTTCTCTTGGAAGTGGAGCCACCTCTTCATAATAAGGCTTTGCACTCCAACGCTTGCAAACCACACATTTATGCAAGACCTTTTTTACTACTTGTCTAATTTTGGGAATCCAAAACTGTTGTCTAATCTCTATTATCACTTCTCTAACTCCAGCAGGTAACAACTTATGATGAGTATCCAGGATCAAAAGGTCCACAAAGTGCCCCCCAAAAGGTAGCAAAATTGGATGTCTTTTCTCCTCTGGAAGCCCAGAAAACTGTAGTCTACCTCCTACTCTCAATAAATCCTGATCCAAAAACACATCCAAACCTTTGAGAGCAGAATGTGTTGGTAGAACCTGTAATGGACGGCTGGTGAGCAATTCCCTCTTCACCAAATTTTTTCTTCTGCACATATACCACCCAGTATTTCCTGGCTTGCTGAATCTCCTTACTGTTCAGAATTCCTTCCCTTCTTGTTTCTCCCTTAATATTGTTGGTAAATCTATATACCCATACTGTCACTCTTAACAACCTTTTCAGACTGCTAATGTCATCAAGCCTCAATATGGGGTCCTGCTGCATAACTTGTCAACTGTTCACAGTGCATTTTCTCACCTCACTCACCCATGGTTCTTCAGCCTGGCATTCTCCTACAATAGGCTGATTAGAAGGCCAGTTTTCACTTCCAAGTTTTAGCCACTCTGGCCCATTCCACCACAAACTTGACTGCACAAAATCTTTCACTGAAATTCCTCGTGTTGGTAAATCAGCGGGGTTTTGGGTGCCTGGACAATGCTTCCATTGCTTGGGATCTGTGTGCGTTTGAATTTCCTCCACCCTATTGGCAACAAATGGTTTCCATTTCCTTGCCTAGCTTCTTAACCAGTGCCAAACTATAGTGGAGTCTGTCCAATAATAGCTTGGAATTTCATAGAGGGCCAAAGACTTTTGCACTGTAACTGCAAGCCGACTAGCAATAATTGCACCCATCAATTCCAACCTTGGAACAGAAAGCCTTTTCAAAGGTGCTACTCTGCTCTTTGCAGCAACCAACCTGCAACTTACTTCCTCTTGCAATGTGCCTCTTATATAAATACAAGTTGCATAGGCTTCCTCACTTGCATCACAAAAGATGTGCAGCTCCAAATTGTCTGGACTATTGTTCAACTCTCCAAAGTACCATCTTGGGATTTCAATGTCTCCAAGATGTGCAAATTCTTTGAACCAATATTTCCACCTTACCACCATATGATCAGATAACTCTTGGTCCCAACCAAGTCCAATTTCCCAGAGGCTCTGAAACCAAATTTTTTACTTTATCACAAATGGAGCCAGGAATCCAAAAGGATCAAAGACCTTTGAAGCCAAACTAAGAGCTGTACGTTTTGTCCACCTTGTCTCATTCTCAGCCAGCTCTACTAAAGATTTCCCATTGAAGGTAAACAAATCCTCTCCTTGCTGCCAAACAATGCCTAGCACTTTTGCGTCTATTGCCCACAACTCCTTAATACCAGAATCCTCAATACTTTCTGCTGCATCAGGTACTACACAGGACTGACTCATAAACTCTTGTAATTGAGGATGATTGGTCTGCCATTTTCTAAGCTCCATGCCAGCCTCCCTCATTATAGCTCTAGCCTCCATGAATATCTGTTTAGCCATTTCTGTATTATCCACGGAACACAGCAAATCATCAGCATAAAAATTTTTCCTTATGTGTTCAATAGTGTTAGGATAGACTTCAGAATATTTCTTAAAATGGTACTGTATAGTAGCTGCCAACAGAAATGGACTAGAGCTGAGGCCAAACAACACTGACTTCATTCTATATGCTTGAACTTTAGGTTCATTTTCCAACAAGTCTTTCGTATACACCCACAGATACCTTACTGCATCTTTGTCCTCTGGTTTTAACTTTATCCGCGAAAAGGTTGCTTCACATCTGCAGTCAATGCTACTCTACCAAACCTGAATCTCAGTAACAAGGAAAATAAATCTGCATTTAAATTTGGCCCAGCATCCAAACAGTCATTCAAGGACACACCACCTTTGTCCTTGGCTGAGCCATCAAAAACTACCCTCAGTTTGGTGGTAGTTTTGTCTCGCCGTACCACTGCATGGTGTGGCAGATAATGTGCCTCCTGGCTCACCAGCTCACCTTGCACCGTTTCAGCATAGCCTTCCCTTACATAGCCTAGGATGGCCTCATTGTATTCAATTAACAACTCCTCATTTTTTCTTAGCCTGTACAATGAAGTCTCCAACCTCCGATTAGCTAGCTGAAGGTTTGAACCGGGTTTGCAAGAATCCTTCCAAGGGAGGCCAACTTCATAGCAACCATCTCTAAACCCAATCCCTTTTTCAAATTGCTCTAAAACATCACTGTTCACTGTACTTGCCTGTTTGTCCTTTATGCCAATGGATTCAAGTTCCCAAAACGCTTTCAAATGCCTTTCCAAACCATGGCTGTTCTCCTCAATCTTAACAAAAAGAGCTTTAACTTCCATTTCATTGCAATAGCTACCATGTAGCATCCAACCTAGCTTACTTTCAATAGCTACCGGGCCTCGAGATGTGCGGACAATATTACCAGTGATGAAGTCCCAATAATAGTCAGCTCCAATCAAAAGACTAATATCTTCTGTTTCTTCAAACTTATTATTGCCCAAATTAATTCCTTTAACTTGCAATTCTTGGACACATGCCATATCTAAACAAATAGTGACTGGAGCACAAAGTTCCTCAATCTCTACAGCTTGGACCTTGATAGTGGGACTTTGTGGTAACAACCCCTTAACCAGAACTTCTACCTTCTTAACTTTGGTTCGGTTTTGAACGGAACCCCCAAACCCAGAAATTCTTAAATTTTCCCTCTTCAGTTCTTTAAACTTCAATTTTCTGGAAATTCTGGTCTTAATAAAGCTACACTGGCTACCACTATCAAACAACACTCTTACAGTAGCTTCTCCATCATTCCCAATTAATAAGGCTGCAGCTGTTTGCAATAATCCCCCTTTACTTTTTACTCCCTTTCATAGCAGTAGCATGTGCCACTGATGTCTCTACTTATGGGGTAGGCCTACTAGGAGTGTTTTCACACAATAATGGCTGATGCCTGCCATGACATTTTTTGCACAACATTTTAAACTTACAAAACCTTGCTCTGTGACCTTTCAAAAAACATTTAAAACATGCTGTGGACTTAATTACCCTGTCCTTTCTCTCCTCAAAAGGTAAAGCTTCAGCCACTTCACATTTATATGACTTGTGGTTGCCTTCGCAAAATATGCATTCCTTGATTCCCTTTAATTTATTCTCAGAGGATGCATGTAGAGCTGACACTGTACCTGGGCTATTCCTTTTTGTAAAAACCTTGGTGCTGTGCCTGCCTTTGTCCCCTTGTTTAACATCCCACTGTGCAAACTCAATTCCCTCTCGTCTTGTTAATTCTGTGCCTAAAAGACTTAACATCTGCTGAAGGGGGATGTACTGTACACATGTTCTGTAGAGTGTCCCCTACTTAATTCAAGCAAAATGGAGCTAGGCAATTTAGACTCCAGTATAGTGACCAACATTATACCATACCTTTCCATTCCTACACTCAAGTTGTCCAGGGACCTAGTTCTAACTTCAAATTCATCATATAACTGCCGTAACTCCTTGACACTATTGGGATTATTAACAGGAGGTATAGCTAAAAGTTCACGGAGGTGGCTTTTAATTAAGATATCTGGCTCACCAAACCTTTTCTTTAATATATCCCAAGCCACATTATAATTAGCCTCTGTTAATGCTAATCCTGCTATTGTCTTTGCTGCCTCCCCTTCCAAGAGGGACTGCAAATAATTAAACTTCTCCACCGCACTTAACACTTGACTAGAATGAACTGCTGATTGAAAACTGTCTGCCCATCCTTGCCATTCCTGAATACTCCCAGAAAATGTTTTGAGTACAAGCCTCGGTAATTGAACTGCAGATCTGTTAACCTTAACTTCACAAACACCATTTGTTGAGTGTTGTGTTTCATTATTAGACCTGGTCTCTAACTGTACTGAGCTGCTAAACTCTTTTGCTCGGTGGCCTACTTTAATTATATCATCAATAATCTCTTCAAAGTAAATTATGTTATTTTCTATTTCATCCTCTTCTATAAGAGCCTCAATTTTAACATTTACTTCACTTAGAGCAACCTTTTTAGTTTCTAATATGGAAAGCTGCGCAGTCACTAAGCTTAAATCCTCTTGCTCTATGGCAGAATCTATAGTGGCAATGACCTTTGTAATTAGACCTTTGTAGGCGCTTCTCCTTTTTTTAAACTTGTTCAATTCAGCTGCACTCATCTTCAATGCAAACAACAATCGGGCTCAATGCCAAATAAGCTGAATTGGCAAAAATACGTAACCAAACTGATCAAACGCAAATTTTGCTTTTTTCAAATAAACTGAATTGCTGGGTGGGGTACTGACCAACCACCAGTATGGAATATCACCAAATTTTCCACCCAAGTAACTGGTGCACCGAAGTCTGCAACCTTCGCCTACGAATAATAAACCAAAATTAACCAAACCGGCAAAAATGTAGGCCAAAACAACGACAGACGAGTGGCCAAGCTTCGCAATTGGGCGACCAAACTTTCTACCCTGGGACCTTAACTCAATAATAAACCAAATTAACCAAACTGGTAAAAATGTAGGCCAAAAACAACGACAGACGAGTGGCCAAGTTTCGCAATTTGGCGACCAAACTTTCTACCCTGGGACCTTAACTCAATTATGCTCAACCCGTCTAGGCCTAACTTGGGCTACAATTTGCACAATCAGAACTTTGCCGAAAAATAGTCACTGACTCTGTCTTGGGCTAAAATCCGGTTCTGAAGGACCATGTTATTATTTTTCTTTTTATTGGGTTCAAAATCCAAGCTGAGCCGTGAACGGCCAAGCTCTGAAGGGCCAGTTCAACCTACAGCCCAAGTTAAGCTAGAATTAAAAACTTACGGACTTGGAGGTCCTATTAGGTCCTACCTCAGGATTGCTGACTCGATGTGGGCCTACCTTAGGCCTCAGTTGCATGAATTTAAGGCAGAAAAGAAAAGGGGCACTATTTATGGTCTTCTTTCTAAACCTTGCAACAACAACACAACCTGCACTATTGCACGATGCAACAATTTTGTATCTAAACAACCAAACTGAATTGCAAGAGAGCTCTCTATAAGACCACACCCTGTAAGTACGGCATTCCACAAACGAGTTGAAAAGACGCGCAGCGCCCCCAAAAATGATGCCACAAGAGTGCTCAAACAATGATGCCACAAGAGCCCAAAAATGCTAGCTCTAAATTAAGTGAATATTTCACTAACCTTACAATTATGAGATGGATATATATACACCTTAACTTAATATATACAAGCAATGCTGCATCAATCAGCTTAGTCATCATATCGCCTTGGGACAACAATGGTTCTTCCTCTTCTAGATTTTCTAACATATAGTAGACATGTTAAGTGCACAAAATAGGGTGTCCACTTCAAATCATGATGCAAAGGTCCCCTTTGGTATGGAAGTTCCTTAGAACCATAGGAAAGAATTTATCCAAAGACACAAGTTGTATCTATGCATAGATACGCTTAATTTTATGCCTAATCAGCATAAATTATGCTAATTACCGTATTTTTAACTTTTGAACCAATTAACTTAGAAACGTGTGTGATGGCTCGTTTCCAGCTAAATTCAGCATGAGAAATCCATTTCTGAGGTTATTATGGGGTTTGGAGGTCATTTTGACCCCCAAAATCAAATATGGCCGCTGGCTGCCATGTTGAAACTGGGGATTTTCCGCAGTTTCCAAAATGACGGAGTGAGACACCCCAAAATAACCTGAAACCCCAAAATAACCTCAGAAATGGCTTTCTCATGCTGAATTTAGCTGAAAACGAGTCATCACACACGTTTCTAAGTTCTGTAACCTTTAGAAATTCAATTTCATGTTTCAGATTCACAATGATTAATCCGAAATGAGTGACTCTAAAAGCACGCCTGTCATCATGGACACTCGTGACTGGAGCTTATGCTTCATATGTCAGTCAGACAAAAGCTTATGAACCGACTAAGAATCCTTCATCATCTGTGAAATTGAGAAACAAACCTGAAAGACTTTCAGCCTCTTATAAAGAAGTTACGGACAACATCCAGGAGCTCAAGGAATTAGGGGAGTTGCCTGACTTTGTAGTCGTAGATGAGATTGGTGGCGGTGCTCAAAATGTAGTGCAGCTGATGATGTCTAATCAAGTAGTGTGGCACAAAAGTTGCAGGAATGCTGTCGACAATCAAAAAGTGCGGAGAGCGAGGAAAAAGCATCAAGGGCAAGAGTCAGTTAGCCCGGTGAAAACTCGCCGTATGAACAGTGGTGCCAGGTTCATCACACAGGCCTCACCCTCACCCTCTACATCTTCGACCGAACCAGTCGACACTCCATGCCTCTCCTATGACGAAGTGGGCAACAGGAAAGAGCTGAGGAAGGCCTCCACTCTTGGCTTGGATAAGAAAGTCAATGACTGCGCTCGAATGTTAGGTGACGAACGTCTGTTGGCTAAACTTTCTGCCGGTGACATGGTCGCTATTAGTGCCGTCTATCATCGTGCGTGCTTGACTCGGCTCTACAGGAAAGCGGCGACAGTCGGATGTGACACGACTGAGAGTCATGCAACTCAGGTGATCCGAGCACATGTTCTCAACGAGTTACTTGACTTTATTGAAAATAATCGTGTTTCAGGGACGTCACTGGCAATGGCTGACTTGACAGCCCTCTATGACAAGCGCCTCGCCGCTCTCGGTTTTCTCTACATCAAATGCAATACAACACGCCTTCGAGAGGATATTGAGCGCATGATTCCTGACATCAAGGCGATACCAATGAATCGTTGCTGGTCTCTTGTTTTCGACGACGACCTAAGCAAAGCTGTAGTTGATATGGAAAACAATACATCAACTGAAGTCTGCATCCTCCACAAAGCAGCCAAGATCCTCCGGCGAGATTATCTCCACATGAAGCAGGCTTTCACAGGCTCCTTCTCAACCTCATGTGAAGCTGAATCCATCACGCCCACGTTGAGATCATTCTTGCACATGCTTCTTGATGGACCAGGTATCGATGAGCCGGCTCTTGATTCTGAGAAGTTCAAGGTTGCAACATCCATCGAGCAGCAGATCATCTTCAACTCTGTTGGACGCAGATCCAAGAAACCTGGGAGTGTTCCTCGTCACATCAAGGAGAGGGAAACACCAGTATCGCTGTGTCTGTCTATGAAACTACATCTTCAAACTGGCCGTGAATTTCTAATCGATGCTATGCATCAACGAGGACTGTGCGTCTCGTACGACCGTTTGAGAGTGTTGAGCACAGACACCGCGAATTCAGTCGTCGGTCACTGGGAGCAGGTCGGTGTGGTAGTGCCACCTCAGACTGTCAAGAGTGTGTTCACCACAGACGGTTTTGACAACATCGCCCACAACCCTTCCTCTACGACGGCAAAATCAGCCCTCCATGGAACATGCATTAGCATTCAGCAGCACTTCTCTTCAGACAGCCAACAAGTAAAGGTTCGTGCTCCCACACTGGTAAGATGAGTGAGGTATAGATAAGTGAGGAATCAGGTTAGTGCTGAACGAAGGAATGTCATGAATGTGCTTACATTGTCACAACATTGTGTGATGATATATTTGAGTCGGCTAGTTATTGGTCGAGTATACTATGTATCATTTATACTATTTAGATACCACAGAACTTGTAAATTTATCATTCAATTTGCAATTCTTGCTTCCATGCCTCTAGATTCTGTTTTCATACATTTTATCAAAATGTTAACTTTGTGCATCATTTCCCGGATTTGACCTTTAAATACATTCCAAATGTAAATTTGATGCCAGACATGAGTTCAGCGACCTCAAATTAGCTGGAAAACATGTCTCATAATAGTTTCTATGACAAACGGTTCCTTGGCTCTGAGTCGGCCATGTTTTCCAATATGGCCGACGGCGGCCATCTTGGATTTAAGATACAACTTGTGTCTTTGGATAAATTTTTTCATATGGCCCTAAGGAACTTCCATGCCAAAGGGGACCTTTGCATTATGATTTGAAGTGAAAAGTCACTTAGCATGTCTATTATTACGCCTAAACACGTTGAACAAATCGCTTCAAGGTCAGCACACCACCGTCATTGATTTCATGGACAAACTTGCAGCATTCAATATGAAACTGAAACTGAGGTAGCAAAAGTGAAAGACAAAAACCTTTGTATGTTTGAGCATCTTAGCGATGCGCTTGAGAATAATGAGGAAAATGATAAAATTCATGACTCAACTAGTGTTGCCGCATATTTCTTCTCTGCTGCTGAAGTTCCAGTCATATTTTCCAGAATTAAACGAATTGGATTTAAAATTGATAAAAAATCCACTCATCGTTGACGTGCACTTGCTCGTAGAAGACTCGCAGGATCAATTTATTGAGTTGGCGAATGACTACATCCCGAGATGCATTTGAAACTCTTCCGTTGACTAAGTTCTGGTCCAAAATGAGCGAGTCTTATCCTGCTGTAGCTAATGTGGTGGTGAAGTCATTGCTAATGTTTCCCAGTATTTATCTATGTGAACGAGGATTTTCAGCTTTGTTAAGTGTAAAAACGAAACATCGCTCTCGACTAAACAAGGAACATGATCTTCGAGTTTCCTTGTCAAGCACTACACCTGAAATTGAGAAACTATTTCCACACATCAAGCACATCCCTCACACTAAAATTCAAGAATTATAGCTACCCTAATTTTATTTATATATGTAGTTTGTTGTTTGTTCACTTAATAAAGCATTTATTATTGGTATTTCTGTATCTTATGTGAATTCTTACTAATGGGGGTACTAGCTGATTGTCTGATGAATCAGAGGGTACGAAGTGACAAAAAATTTGAGAACCCCTGGTCTAGGGCCTTCCTGTTCTAGCCTAGCGTCATCCCTGGCTTTTATAGTTGCTTTGAAAAGTATCAAATCCACTGCAGTGATAGCACTGGAATTTATTTATTATTAACAAATTATTCATATATATATATATATATATATATATATATATATATATGGACGTAGACAGGGGAGGTTACGGGGGCTTCAGCCGCCCCCGAAATAAAATCATATGTTTAATATTTCTATGCATTACTTATGAGTAAGTACGCCATGCCATGTACCTTCAGCACATGTTTAATTATTGTAATACATTTAGGAATGCGAATGTGTTTTTAGTTTTTACTCATTTACACACATAGCCAGGTACGCCCGGCTCATCGGGGATTATTCTGAGCCAGGCGTCTAATCTTCTTTTGAAGATGTCTACTGCAACACCATTCGTGTTCCTTAGGTCTTTGGGCAGCTGATTAAACAGTTTTGGTCCTCTCACAACAAAACTATTTTCTTTCAGGGTTAAGAATGTTCCCTGTCTCACCTTTAATTTGGGAACACGACACAGTCTTCCTTTTCTACTTTCCACTGTTGTTTGGGGAGTTATAGGGTTCAGAGTAAGATTAGGGACTAGTTTCTCCATTATTTTCCAAGTGTAAATAATGGTGTGTGTCTCTCTTCTCCTTTCCAGTGAATATAGGTTTAGTTCGCGTAACTTTTCCCAGTAATTTAGTTCTTTGCACCCCTTGATCTTGGCTGTGAAGCTTCTCTGAATTCCTTCTAGCTGTCTAGTGTCTTCTTTTTTATATGGGGATGTTAAGACCGAGCAGTATTCAAATTTCGGTATGATCAGTGTTTTCAGCAGAGGAATCATTACATTCCTATCCCTTCGTTTAAAGGTTCTCAATATCTGCCCCGTTATTCTCTTTGCTCTGTTTACTGCCATCTTATTTTGTGTTTCAAATTTCGCATCATCAGTCATTACAACCCTTAAATCTTTTGCTCTAGAGTCTAGAATTTCTCTGAATTTCCTGTCCGTTTGGGGTATAATGTTTCATGGATTTTAGGTCTTCTCTTTTTCCTTACCGTAACAGCTGAAATTTCTCAGTGTTAAACTTCATATTGTTGTCTTTCGTCCACTTGTAAATTCTGTTCATGTCGATTTGTAGAAATCCTATATCTTCTGGGTTTCTTATTTTTTTACTGATCTTTGTGTCATCAGCAAAGGGTGTTACTGTGCTGTCTCTGGTAACGTCTTCATCTATGTCACATAGCAATGATTATGAAAAGTAGTGGAGCTAATACTGTTCCTTGTGGTACTGAGTTGAGGACCTCTGATTCTGATGAAGATACTCCTTGTAACTGTAACGACTTGCCGCCGCTCACTAAGGAAATTATATATCCATTTCCATATATATATATATATATATATATATATATATATATAAATTATTTCACGAAAGTAACACGTGAAAAATATTTATGATGAATAAAACCACGAAGGAAAGGAAACACAAAAAGGTGCTCAAGCGCTTTCGTCTAATGACATCCTCAGGAACACTGAAGTACATAAAAGGTTACGGCCTATATATAGGTTACAGAAAGAAAAAAAAAAGAAAAAATAAATAAATAAATAAATGACATACATACACACAAACATATATATATATATATATATACATACATATCTACACACACACACATATATATACATTCAACTGCAAAGAACACGCAGTATAAATAACGTAAAGAACGACGCTTGTATAGGAGATATTCCGCGCAAGACGAGAAAGAGAAAACAACAAATGAAAAAATGAAGTACCACCTGGGAATCGAACCCGGGATCTTCCGATTGCCGGTCAGACGCGATACCACTACACCATGGTCTTCACTCTTCCAAATGCCGTAATTCCTCTACATACTCGCAGAAACCAATGCCCCAAGGGGGCACCTCCCGCATGCCGTAACATTATATACATTCAACATACACACACATATATATATATATATATATATATATATATATATATGCAATAAACAGAGAAGTAAAAATAAAAATTAAAAATTAAAGGATTAACAAAGAGGCCTACAGATTTGTAAGGAAAAATATCGATTTTTAGCACAAGATCAAATGAATTATAAAATACAAATTTATACTGGAAATCTGCCCGGGTTTTAACACTTTGCCTTTTATAGTCAAGTTTCGATATATATAAAAATAAAATGAAGATTAAAAGTTAATAAAGTAGCATACAAGTTTACCAAAGATTTAGCGTGCTACCCTTTTTATCTAAATCTGTTTTGAAGGAATTCAAAACAACAGGATCGAGTTGAAAAAGACCTTTGCTTATGTTGAAGTTATTTGAAAGTTGGATAATGGCAGACTCAAGAATATTTCTATTAACAATGTTGCTAGAGTGAAATAAAACTGAAGCATTATTCCAATCAATACAGTGGGATAACTCTGACAAATGGACAAAAAGAGCACTGGACAACTGTCCTGTTCTAACGGAATATTGATGCTGTTTTATACGTGTGTGCAAATCCTTTCCCGTCTGACCTATGTAAAAGGAATCACATTGTTTACACCCAATTTTATAGATAATGCCTGAATTATTGGTAGGGCTATTTTTTACTATGATATTTTTCACAATATTGTTATATGAAAATACTACATTAATATCCAAAAGTTTAAGTACATTAGCAATGCCTAAAAAGCCCGGGAAAAATGGAAGTACTAAAATATTTATTTACAAAGTACGAGTGTTATTATTGACACGATAGAAAGTTTTTGGATGTGCGTGTACATAGGGAAAGCCCAGGTTTTAAGTTTAATATCTATCGGAAAACAACAAACAATTTGTCCTACGTACACTTTTACTCGGGACATGACACCCCCACTAAGAAGGCCATTTTTTCATCAATGTTTCTCCGCGCCCTTAGGATCGCCAGTCCGGAATACATCGATGCCGAATTGGAAAAAATCAACGGTATTGGAAGTGATCTGTGTTATCCATCTGCGTTTATGGAATCTTGTCTCAACAAGGCAAAATGAACTTTCTATCGTGTCAATAATAACACTCGTACTTTGTCAAAAAATATTTTAGTACTTCCATTTTTTCCGGGCTTTTTAGGCATTGCTAATGTACTTAAACTTTTGGATATTAATGTAGTATTTTCATATAACAATATTGTGAAAAATATCATAGTAAAAAATAGCCCTACCAATAATTCAGGCATTATCTATAAAATTGGGTGTAAACAATGTGATTCCTTTTACAAAGGTCAGACGGGAAAGGATTTGCACACACGTATAAAACAGCATCAATATTCCGTTAGAACAGGACAGTTGTCCAGTGCTCTTTTTGTCCATTTGTCAGAGTTATCCCACTGTATTGATTGGAATAATGCTTCAGTTTTATTTCACTCTAGCAACATTGTTAATAGAAATATTCTTGAGTCTGCCATTATCCAACTTTCAAATAACTTCAACATAAGCAAAGGTCTTTTTCAACTCGATCCTGTTGTTTTGAATTCCTTCAAAACAGATTTAGATTAAAAGGGTAGGACGCTAAATCTTTGGTAAACTTGTATGCTACTTTATTAACTTTTAATCTTCATTTTATTTTTATATATATCGAAACTTGACTATAAAAGGCAAAGTGTTAAAACCCGGGCAGATTTCCAGTATAAATTTGTATTTTTATAATTCATTTGATCTTGTGCTAAAAATCGATATTTTTCCTTACAAATCTGTAGGCCTCTTTGTTAATCCTTTAATTTTTAATTTTTAGTTTTACTTCTCTGTTTATTGCATATATATATATATATATATATATATATATATATTATATATATGTTTTGTGTATGTATGTCATTTATTTATTTTTTCTTTTTTTCTTTTTTTTTCTTTCTGTAACCTATATATAGGCCGAAACCTTTTATGTACTTCAGTGTTCCTGAGGATGTCATTAGACGAAAGCGCTTGAGCACCTTTTTGTGTTTCCTTTCCTTCGTGGTTTTATTCAATAATATATATATATATACTGTATATGGGATAAATTTCCCAATTAAACACGTGAAATGAATAAATGATACAAACCCACAAAGAAAACGAAAAATGATTCCAAGACCTTTCGTGTATTCAGAAGTACATTCCCTGACAAGGTGTACTTCTGAATACACGAAAGGTCTTGGAATCATTTTTCGTTTTCTTTGTGGGTTTGTATTTTATATATATATATATATATGTATATATATATATATGTATATATATTAGCCCCTCCCGAAAATAAAATCTGGCTACGCCCCTCTGTATATATATATATATATATATTAATATATATATATATATATATATATATATATATTTTTATATATATATATTTCCATTCAACTTTTCAGGTGTCCCGTGCACTGCTATTCTCATTTCACCGAGGTTAGGTTTGTTGTTTCTCCTCTCGAGTTGGCATGGTGAAGAAGAGATTTGATTTCGTGGGCTCCACGTCAAATAGCCAGGTACTCTCGGCTCATCTGGTATGGGTCTGAGCCAGGCGTCTAGTCTTTTGAAGATTTCCACCACTACACCAATCATGCTCTTTAATTCCTTAGGCAACTGGTTAAACAGACTTGCCCCTCTCACAACAAAGCTATTTTCCTTCAGAGGATGTTCCCTGTCTAGCCTTCAGTTTGGGAACACGACAAATTCTTCCTTTCCTACTTTCCACTGTTGTCTGAGTGGTTATACGATTCACAATTAGATTAAGGCCTAGTTTCTCCATTATTTTTCATGTGTAAATAATGGTGTACCTCTCTCTTCTTCTTTCCAGCGAAAATAAATTTCATTCACTTAACCTTCCCAGTAATTTAGTTCTTTGCATCCATTGATCTTGGTTGTGAAGTTTCTCCGAATCCCTTCTAGTTGACTGTTTTCTTTTCTTTTTTTACCGGGGGGGGGGGAGGGGGTAAGATGTTAAGACTGAGCAATACTCGTACTTGGGTATGATCAGTGAGAACATCCTGCCTTTGTTTTGGAATGAAAACTTCACCTGGAGGACAGTGCCACATGTCCATTCCGTTGCTTTCGTGGGGGGGGGTGCTCTTTTATTCTGGCAGTGCGCTATATATATACAGGGTGTTTCAAGTCGACCTTAGAGATATGAAAATTGGCGGAATTTGTAGTTTGTATTTGGTATTTGAAGTTTGTCATAGTAATTCCGCCAATTTCCAATTTCCATATTTATAGGGTCAACCTGAAACACCCTGTGTATATGTTATAATTAAATGTTTCAGACCAACAAAGACCCTACGATCCACTCATGGCTGGTCTACCTAACTGTGTTCGTAATTGTGTATTATGCATGTCCTCCGTGGTGGCGGAGGGGACTTACAATTTTACGTGGGTTCCGAACCACAAGAACATAAGAACAAGAAATTTTTATAGTAGGCACACTAGGGGCCACTTCGGCCCATCGAGGCGGCTCCACTATGTAAAAACTGCCTGTACATTGGCAACCACTTTTTACAAAACTAAATAATTATCAATTTAAAACTAATTAATCAATTTAAAACTAAAGATAGAATCTCTGGATCCAGAGGATCAAGTCATAATAGACTACTATCCACAAATATGTTACACTCTATATCTATTTATAACCGACATGCAAATATATCAGATCCAAAGAATCCAGTCAATTTCATTACGGTATCCATCAATACCAGTACCTTGCCAACCAAAAATAAGTCACGGTCCATATCATTGCGGACCAAGTCACAATTTACAACCATATACATTACATATATATACTTAGGAGGAAAAGTGTAGGTGTGGCTGTAAAGACTGTACAGTAATGTAGAAATGTGTGTGCACCCATTTTGGGTCTCCCATTTAAAGGTGTTTGTGGGGCAAGTGAAGATCATGAGTTTTTCAATACCTCACAGTACTATGGGGGGCACCGCTCGGCAGAGGAATCTCTTTAAATGGGGTGTGTAAGGACAGAGAGTATCCCCTAACCCAAGATGCTGCCTCCATATCCCACAACACTTGTGTTGAGCTGTGGGATCTATCACCACAAAGCCTTAATTTTACTACCTTAAACTATACCCAATCTATCAACATATGCGTCTAATCGATTTTTAAACATGTTTATAGACGTGCTACTAATTACTTCTACCGGCAAACTATTCCAGCTATTTACTATTCTATGCGTAAAAAAGTTTTTGGCAACTGTTGTCTCGAACCTTCTACTTGTCAACTTACACCCGTTATTTCTAGTCCTATTATATTGAGATATTTCGAAAAAGCTATCTCTATCTACGTTATCGAACCCATTCATAATTTTGAAAACCTGGATTAGATCACCCCTTAGCCTCCGAGTCTCGAGTGTAGTCAATTTTAACTCCTTAAGCCTATCCTCGTACGACTTTGACCTAAGCGACGGAATCATCTTAGTTGCTCGTCTTTGAACTCTTTCGATTTTGTCTATATCTTTGCGCATATGCGGATTCCAAAATTGGACCGCGTACTCCAAATGGGGTCTAACTAATGATTTATAAAGAGGAACTATAATATCGCGCGATTTGTACTCAAAATTCCGAGCTATAAAACCTAACACTTTGTTCGCCTTATTGACCGCTGCTGTACTTTGTTTCGCTACTTTTAAATCACCAGTGACTATAACTCCTAAATCTTTTTCCTGCTCTACGCTTGTTAACTCTTTCCCTGACATACTATACGCAAAATTACCGTTACGCGAACCTATATGCAAAATTTTGCACTTATCGACGTTAAATCTCATTTGCCATGTGACTGACCAATCAACGATTTTATTCAGATCTTCCTGGATTTTACCTCTATCTTCGTCATTAATCGCCCTACCACCCAGCTTCGTGTCATCCGCAAACTTTGAAACTGTACTGACTAGGCCGACATCTAAATCGTTAATATATATAAGAAAAAGCAAGGGGCCCAATACAGAACCCTGAGGAACGCCACTCGCTACATTAGCCCAACACGACTCCGCTCCATCAACGACCACCCTGTTTCCTGCCTCGCAACCTTCTAGCCACTTTATTACTACACCCCTGATTCCATGAGCCTTAGTTTTTTCAATCAGTCTTTTGTGCGGCACGGTGTCAAACGCTTTTTGAAAATCTAAATACACTACATCAACCGCCCGATGTCTATCGTAAACGTCAACCACGCTTTGAAAAATTCTAAAAGATTAGTTAAGCAAGATTTGTTTCGCCTAAATCCGTGCTGCGTATTTCTAACTAGCTTATGGAATTCTAAGTGTTCGACTATACGATCCCTAATTATTGATTCCAGTAGCTTACCTACAACAGACGTTAAACTGAGGCCTATAATTTCCCGCCGCACCTTTATCGCCTTTCTTAAAGATAGGTGTTACGTTTGCTAACTTGAAATTATCTGGTACGCACCCCTCAGAAATAGACGCATTAAAAATCTTTGTTAGCGGCACAACAATGCTATCTTTTAATTCTTTTAGTTGTATGGGATATATGGAATCCGGCCCCGGTGATTTACGCGTTCTCATTTTATCAATATAGCGCATTACCACCCCTTCACTAACCACGATATTATCCAAAATATTGCCATTATCAAAAGGTATTATGTCTATGACCGTAGGGATATTCGTTACATCTTCTATAGTAAAAACTGACGTGAAAAATTCGTTTAGCAAGGTAGCCATTTCCTTGTTTTCAGAAACTAGATCTCCGTTAACATTTTTCAACGGCCCCAAGATACTTTTTACTGGATTTCTGTTGTTGACGTATTGAAAGAATCACTTGGGCTTTTCTTTACCGTCACGAGCTATGGAGATTTCAAATTCGCGCTTGGACTTTTTTATTACACTTTTCGCTTCACGCCTTAGAGATATGTAGTTGTTTCGTAACCACAAATTGTCTTTATTGCACTTATGTAACCTATAAGACCTATCTCTACTCATTATAATGTCTCCTACTCTAGAAATAAACGACAAAGGCTTGTTGTTTACTTTCGCACGCTTAATTTTGTACGGTACACATTCCTCATTTATAGTCCTAAATACTGTTTCGAACGATTCCCACATTAGTTTTGCGTTGGAGTTCCCCATTACATTTTCCCAGTTGACGTGTGACAATTTGTTTCGAAATTTACAAAAGTCTGCGTGCTGGAAGTTAGGAATTTTAGTCGAGTTAGTTGGTTTCGAGTGACTTACTGAGAGGACAAACTCTACCATATTGTGATCGCTATTGCTTAACGGTTCTATTACTTGAAGATCAGTAATTAGCCTCTCATCCGTAGTTATTACTAAATCTAAAATACTGTCCAACCTCGTAGGTTCCCCAACCTTTTGAATAAGAAAGCTATCCTCGAGAAAATTAACTAAACGATTACCTTCCGCGTCTCCCTGCATTGTATCGTAATTCATGTTGGCGCAATTAAAGTCACCCATAACTAAAACCTGCTCACTACCGATTATTCTCTTTAGTTCACGATATAACGCTTCGTCCGTATCAGCTGTTTGATTAGGGGGCCTATATATAACCGCAACAAGAAGTTTGAAATCGTTCAATTTAAGTACTTCTATAGTCGAATCTATCGGTTCTGGAATTGTGTGCTTTACTTCTATAACGTTCGCAATATTATCTTTGATATACAACATAACACCGCCTCCTCGCCTACCTATTCTGTTTTTAACAAAAAGTCTATAACCTTTAATTTGATACTCCCCTACAAAGTCACGTGTTTCAGTGCTAAGCCACGATTCATTTATCGC
Source organism: Bathynomus jamesi (assembly GCA_023014485.1). Classification (NCBI taxonomy): domain Eukaryota; kingdom Metazoa; phylum Arthropoda; class Malacostraca; order Isopoda; family Cirolanidae; genus Bathynomus; species Bathynomus jamesi. Next base: position 953,015 of record JAJOZX010000805.1, on the reverse strand, counting down.
AATTAAGTCATAGTCTTTACAAGCAATTAAAGAAAAAAAATCGTTTATTTTATTTCGTAGGCTACGAGCATTTAAGGATAGTACCTTCAAATTGTTTGTAATTGCGACACCTTCGCGAGCGCAGGGGAAATTTGTGGAAATTACGCTGGGACCGTTCGAGTTACGGCAGCCTGAAAAGAAGAGACAGTATTATGAAATAGTCTTCCTAAACGTGCAGCTCCAACGTCATTAAGATGAAGTCCATCTCCGAGGAACAAGTTCCTCCTGCCGTAGAAACTGTTCCAAAAATTTGCAAAATGCACTCCTTCCTGTTGGCAAAGAGACTTTAGGTTATTGTTAATATAGGTCGCCTTGCTGTAGAAATCGTTACGTTGGATAATTCGAGGAAGTATACCTGTTAAAACAATCTTATTAGTTTTTCCCTTAGTCGCTCTAGTAAGTCCCTGTACCTAGCCAGCAGTTCTTCCGATCTAGAATTTAAAACGTTATTAGTACCGACATGAATAACATACGTTGTGTCCTCGGAGGTACCATCTGCAAATTGGTCAACACTATTACTCTATTAGTTATATCCTCCACCCTTGCACCAGGGTAGCAGTAACGGCGCCTACGACGAGGGTTTCTCCCACAGAATTCCTCGAGCTGTCCTCGAACAATGGAATCGCCAACGAGTCGTATTTCCGGTTCATCAGCATCTTCGAAACCTAAAACAGAAAACTTATTATGAAAATAAAAACCCACTCTAATAGACAGAGTTTATTTCCACGACAGTTTCGACGCCCACTGGCATCCTCCTCGGGTGGATACAGAAACACGAATGAACCAAAACAAGAGGGAAAAACAGTCCAGGGACCGACCGTTAAGAAATTCGCACCTAGGTTAGATCCCATTCTCCCGACACCGGAAGGGCATTTTCATTAAGTACATTCGCGCAAATTTAAAACTATCTTCCTGTTCTAAACATACAGATTCTATTATATTTTTCCTACATAATTATTGAATTTATTATTAATTTTATTACATTTAATATTGCATAATTATTTATTACAGAAATTATAAATTTATTATTACATTGGTTATTACATTATTGTTTATTATACAGAACTTATAAACCGAAAAACGAATGAAAAAAGCCGATTAGGAAACAATCCAGAGAAATTCGCACCTAAGTTAGATACCGTTCTCCCGACACTGGAAGGGCATTTTATTACAGGGTCCGCTTATAAGCACATTCCCACAAATTAAAACTATCTTCTTGTTCTATACATACAGATTCTAATATTTTGACATAATTACTGCATTTATTATTACATTTACATTTTTTTAACATTTATTACCTTTACCCTAATTATTAAATTTATAATATTACCTTTATTATTACATCTGTTGCATTTATATTTATTTCCACATTTATTACTTCCATTATTACATTTACTAAAGGCGAGTAAGGAAACATTCCAATCCAGAGACATTTAAGAAATTCACACTTAGGTTCGAACACGTTCCCACGACTCCGTAAGGGATTTTTTGACCAAGAATCTCATTAAAGGGTCTAACTTATAAGTACCTTCGCACAAATTAAAATTATCTACTTTTTCTATACACACAGATTCTATTATTTTTCTTTTGACATAATTATTACATTTATAAAGTACCTTACTTGATTCCCAATCTATAGCATGATTATTTTGGCTGGCGTGATAAAAAATGGCATTATTAGTATTGCAACTTCTGAAGGCATATTTGTGTTCTTTAATACGGGTTTCAATATTTCTTCCAGTTTCTCCCACGTATACTAAATCACAACTTTTACAGGGAATGCTGTAGACACAGGCTTGTTCCTCTTTTGCCACGTTATTCCTAACCAATTTACTTTTCACGGTAGACGAATATTTGAACGCCAAAGCAAACTTAAAATCTTTCGTCAACGGTTTTACTCTTTCTAAGCCGGCAATGTAAGGCAAACTCACATATTGTTTTTGGTTAACTGAAGGTCCCGAGGGGCATAAAAAGATTTTCTGGCTTTAAAATACGCCTTTCTGATAAACCACTCGGGATATTTTAAACGTGGAGACTAGACGCACTGAACAACGACTTAACAGAAAGCTATCCTATTTATGTGATGAAAGTGCTTGGTCAAAGTGTGCGGTGGAAGGTTCCGTTTTAAATTTATCGACATATGTCTTATCCAAATCCGAAAAGGAAGTTCTTAATTTAGGGCTGTCGTTTGCCCTTAAACCCGATAAAAACATTGTTTTAGATTTTGTGTCTTCCGTAGTTAATTCCAGGGTGGATATTCCGTGTTTAAATGGTTTGATTCTGAGCAAGTTTCTGGAACATTTCAACTCATTGGACTCTATTCCCAAAAGATTCCGGTTAGCTTTAGACAAGCTCAGGAAGAATGAAGCAATATTTGTCACTAAAGCGGACAAAAGTAACACTGTGGTTATTTTGGACAAGTGTGATTATAAACAAAAAATGGAAGCGTTACTTAGTGATGAATTCACCTACGCCAAAGTGAGATCGTCCCTCCTAAAGCGTCTTTCTGCCGAATTCAACAAAACCATCAGGAACTTATTAAAAGATGTCCCGGCGATTGATCCTAAAAGATTTCTACAGATTAACCCCAAACTCCCCCACATTTACGGCCACCCAAAACCCATAAGATTAATATACCACTCCGTCCCATTATTTCACACAGGGGTTCCTTTAGTTACAGGTTATCTAAATTTTTGCAGATAAATTATCCCCATTAGTTGGTAAATTTTCAGGCTCGCACATCACTAATTCCTGTGACTTTATTAACAAAGTTATGTCCTTAGATTTAAAACGGGGAAGAATGATCAGTTTTGACGTTGAGTCCTTGTTTACGAAAGTTCCCATTGATGATGTACTTAGTTTTTTAGATAGAAAATTGCCAACATGTAACGTAGAACTAGGCATGCCCACATCTGTATTTTTAGAACTGATAAAACTCTGTGTCACCAATAATGCCTTCTCCTTCGGTGAAGAATTTTATTTGCAACGTTTTGGTATGGGAATGGGGTCTCCTTTATCCCCAATACTGAGTACATTATACATGGAATACTATGAGTCGGAATTGTTGCAAACAATATGTCCCAGGAATCTAATTTGGTTTCGTTATGTAGATGATATTTTCTCATTTTGGCCTGACCACTGGAACAACTTTGACACTTTCTTTCAGTCATTAAATAATCTTGTTCCCTCTATTAAATTTAAATATGAATGGGAGAACGACAAACAATTACCTTTTCTAGATGTTTTGGTCATTAACGAAAGCGGAAAGCCCAATTTCACGGTTTATAGAAAACCTACTCTTGTAATTCGTACATTCATTATTTTTCATATCATGATGAAGGGGTTAAAAGCTCAATTATTTCTTTCATGTTTCTAAGAGCACTCAGGATTTGTAGCCCACATTTGCTGGAACCGGAAAATTCAAAGATTTGGAACATTTTTAAGGATTTAAAATATCCCGAGTGGTTTATCAGAAAGGCGTATTTTAAAGCCAGAAAATCTTTTTATGCCCCTCGGGAACCTTCAGTTAACCAAAAACAATATGTGAGTTTGCCTTACATTGCCGGCTTAGAAAGAGTAAAACCGTTGACGAAAGATTTTAAGTTTGCTTTGGCGTTCAAATATTCGTCTACCGTGAAAAGTAAATTGGTTAGGAATAACGTGGCAAAAGAGGAACAAGCCTGTGTCTACAGCATTCCCTGTAAAAGTTGTGATTTAGTATACGTGGGAGAAACTGGAAGAAATATTGAAACCCGTATTAAAGAACACAAATATGTCTTCAGAAGTTGCAATACTAATAATGCCATTTTTTATCACGTCAGCCAAAATAATCATGCTATAGATTGGGAATCAAGTAAGGTACTTTATAAATGTAATAATTATGTCAAAAGAAAAATAATAGAATCTGTGTGTATAGAAAAAGTAGATAATTTTAATTTGTGCGAAGGTACTTATAAGTTAGACCCTTTAATGAGATTCTTGGTCAAAAAATCCCTTACGGAGTCGTGGGAACGTGTTCGAACCTAAGTGTGAATTTCTTAAATGTCTCTGGATTGGAATGTTTCCTTACTCGCCTTTAGTAAATGTAATAATGGAAGTAATAAATGTGGAAATAAATATAAATGCAACAGATGTAATAATAAAGGTAATATTATAAATTTAATAATTAGGGTAAAGGTAATAAATGTTAAAAAAATGTAAATGTAATTATAAATGCAGTAATTATGTCAAAATATTAGAATCTGTATGTATAGAACAAGAAGATAGTTTTAATTTGTGGGAATGTGCTTATAAGCGGACCCTGTAATAAAATGCCCTTCCAGTGTCGGGAGAACGGTATCTAACTTAGGTGCGAATTTCTCTGGATTGTTTCCTAATCGGCTTTTTTCATTCGTTTTTCGGTTTATAAGTTCTGTATAATAAACAATAATGTAATAACCAATGTAATAATAAATTTATAATTTCTGTAATAAATAATTATGCAATATTAAATGTAATAAAATTAATAATAAATTCAATAATTATGTAGAAAAATATAATAGAATCTGTATGTTTAGAACAGGAAGATAGTTTTAAATTTGCGCGAATGTACTTAATGAAAATGCCCTTCCGGTGTCGGGAGAATGGGATCTAACCTAGGTGCGAATTTCTTAACGGTCGGTCCCTGGACTGTTTTTCCCTCTTGTTTTGGTTCATTCGTGTTTCTGTATCCACCCGAGGAGGATGCCAGTGGGCGTCGAAACTGTCGTGGAAATAAACTCTGTCTATTAGAGTGGGTTTTTATTTTCATATTTTGACCTTCACGTAGAAAAAAAGTGAAGTTTTTTGCATTTAGAAAACTTATTGCTTGTTATTACTGGTAGACAAGTCTTAGGTTTTCTCAATGGTGCTCCATTACGCACTCGAACGAAGGGTTGGGAACTAGGGGAAGAGAGAGGGCTATTAGTACTATTTATATTATTAGTAGAAACTGAGGCAGGAGGGGTCGTAACTGGAGTCTCAAGGGGTTCTAATTTTGCCGTCAGGAGCATCACGCTTTCTTCAAGCCTCACCCTGGCCTCCCTCTCACGTTCTAACTCGTTCCTCAGCACTTCCATGCTTGAGCACCACATGCAAACTAACTGCTCATTATTATTAGCCATTGTAAATGCGTAAGCGGCAAATTTCCCTTCACAGCGACTGCAAGTACTTGACGGGGGTGCCATGCTTTTAATTAGTTAAAAAAAAAAGAAAAAAAAAGGCGTTTGGAAATTAATAAATTACAACGTAGGTCTACCGCGTGCTTATTGTGCCGTCACCTGCGAAAACTGCACTATATAATGTTTCAGACCAACAAAGACCCTAGGATCCACTCATGGCTGGTCTACCTAGCTGTGTTCGTAATTGTGTAGAAGAGTGTCCGCACAAAATGAGGAGAGAGAACGAGCAAATGAAAAGTGATGCACCTGCCAGGAATCGAACCTGGGATCATCCAATTGCCGGTCGGATATGCTAACCACTACACTAAGGTCCCCGATCAATCAGAACTCGTAACATATATATATATATATATATATACTTAGTGTCGGCCCTATATGCAATAAAATTATATATATATACATATATATAGCAACGTTCTAGGTCTTCCCAAATTGTTGTTTTGTTTTATACAGTAAAAAATAAAAATAATTTTTTTTTTAGGAAATTTAAGATTTGTGCTTTTTTCACAGTTATATGAATTATTATATATGACGCGTACATTATTTAAAATAAGAAGTATTTGCTCTTAATAAATAAATAATAGAAATATTAATTTCATCGTAGTTTTACTAAATTATTAAACATAATGTTCGTTTGTTATTTGCGACTGGCCTAGTAAACATAATATGCTACTTTTCCCTATGTGCAGACGACGAGGCCTACATCTTACATTTTCTCAAATTTGTTACATTGGCAGAAATTGCAAATATTCATGCGCGGTTGGTAATATTTTATATTATTAGATATATAAAGTTTAATATAATTGTTATCAATTATTAATGTATTACAAATTTAATAATTCAATTTTTTATAGTTTTTATTCAGACAAACTTTAGCATGCATTTTAATTAGAAGATCTAGACAACAATTTTGACTGTTATACGGCTGTCACAGCCAACAACAATACTTTTCTTTAGTAAGGGGTGGAGCCGGTAGGCCTAATTTTGTATTATAGTCTCATTTTAATAGGGTTTTAACATCATTTGCAATAATGGATGAAGAATATGATTGTATCGTTCTTGGTACAGGCCTTAAGGTATGTAATAGTATGCAGTTTATTTTTATTTACTTCTAATAAAACAAACCTAAGATGTCATGGACTTTATCAATGTTCGACTTTGTGTCACTACCCTAGATCATTGTCCAATGACATGTATCTTATGTAAGATAAATTCGTTATTAATGCCACTTTACCCAGATATAGAGATACCCGAAGTTAGTTAAAGTAAAGTTAGGTAAAGTGTTAACCTAGGCATGTAGTTAGGGGATTATTGTAAGAAAAATGTAGGCTAGGCCTAATCATAAGTTAACAAAGCCACTAGGACATATGTCCAAAATAAGAACTGAACTATCCGAAATACATACCATATTTTATTTCGCTCTATAATGCATTAACACGAAGCCTCTTACCCTATCGAGGTTACCCAAGCCTGATAACTTGGATAACCTCAATAGGCCCCAGTGGCTTTGTTTTCCAAATGAAATTTAATCTCAAGCTATGCATTGTGTAATTTTGCTAGATAAATTTGACTTTGGCTGATTTTCATTAAAATATTTACAAAACTATTCTATTGAAATAGCATACCGTACATTACTTAACTAAAATACTATTTACAAACTGAACTTTGTCATGAAAGTATTCAATTGCTCCCTAAAAATATCAAAGGAGCTACTATTAACCACATTTACCTTGAATTTACCTTGGAAGTGCTTCAGCCTGAAGGGTATGCTGCTCCCACAAAGTCTGCTTAGCACCACCTGAAGTGGGGCTATGACGGTCACCACCCTTCTTTTCTCTTGCTCCTCTCATAAGATTTGGTCCATTATCAAATTTGTGAGGGCTGGTCTGGTAAAGGAATAGGTATCCTGGCACTTGGGTTGGTTGGGTATGTTGGTTAAAAAAAATGTCCAAATGTTTTTTTAGAAGTATCCACTAGGACTGCACTTAGCTATATCTCTAAGGTACTGAGGCAAGAAGTTAAACAGGTGATAACCCTGGGCTATTATGTAGCTAAGGGGTATCATGATTTTATAAACATGCACTACCCTTTTTGACTTTAGAAATATATATCACCTACAATTAATTATATACTGGGGAAATATTTTATTGGTTTGGTTGGGGTTAGGTTTCTTTAATCAGTGATAATTTTTTATTTTTTTTATATTATTTGATGATAATTCTTAATTTTTTTCTACTACTTTTTCGTGCTTTGTGCAGTGGTACTTGTCAATCCAAAACACCTTAAAACTAGTGTTTTTCATAATTCTACAACTATTGATAATATCTACTAAACAAAGCATGAAAAAATAAATTATCACTGAACTTGACGCCCTTTAGCTGCATAATTATTGAACTGTGCCTAGAGATATTATATTGAAGAGTTTGAATCCTTTTCAGGCTGTTTGGTAGATGATTATTTTGATACATTTTGCCAGTTCTTGTCAAGGTGGGTACAATTGGTTCAGTATTGGTGGCAACTAAAAGCTGCCCTAGAATTTTCTAGGTATAGATCAGGATGCATTTCTCAAACCACCTCTCTATAGAATAAAGGTCAAGGTCTCTGAGCCTATCCCAGTAGTTTAATTTTGTACCTACCCGTTGCTCATCAAGTTGTTAATTTTTTTTTAAATTCTGTTTGTGGGGAAACAATAATTGAGAGTAGTAGTTGATGCATGAAAGAAAAAGTGATTTCCATAGGGTAAGCATGGTTTTACTGTCTGTTGAATGTTGCATCTTCAGATATAACCCCTAGGTCCTTTACATGATCAGTTTGTACAATATCTTTTCCTGTGGGTCCAGTATAGTTGAATTGTTCTTTTAGGCATTTATTTGGTCCATACTTAGTTAAAATTTCTCTTCATTGAAGGCCATATTGCTTGCATCTGCCCATGCATATATAGTTTGTAGATCTTTTTGTAGCTCTGCAGTCTTCTTTTTCTATAATTGGTCTTAGTATTCTGGTATCATCCGCAAATGACAGGAGAGAGCTTCCTAGGTTAGTTTATATTGTTTAATATTATAATGAATAGCATTGGTCCTAGTAAACTGTACCTTGTGACACTCCACTAATCGCATCTTTTTCTGTAGATCTTGCTCCATTTACAATTTTGTTTTCTATCAGAGAAAGGCATGGATCCATTTTCTTATTTTTCCACAAATTCCAAGTTCTTTTAGTTTATGGAATAATATTCCATGGTCAACCTTGTCAAAAGCTTTTGTAGTCTAGTCTAGATAGATGACTTCAACATTGTGGTTTTCTCCCAAATATTGTAGGATTGTGTTGCAATGGTCTGTAAGTTCAGTAAGATGGGATCTCTTGTCTGAAACCATGTGGAAAGTCTTCTAAGAGAGATTCATTTTCTATAAAATTGACATGGTTTTTCAAGACTCAAATATTTTGATATGGTAAGTCAAGGATATGGTTCATAGTTCTTGGCTTCCTTTTGCCACCTTTGTAGATTGGGGTAATATTTGCTAGTTTCATGATTGGTGGTATTCTTCTGGTGTCTAGTGAAGATCTCCATAGGATTTGCAAAGGTGAGAAAGTATGTTTGCATTCCTTAAGAATCTTGGCTCTAACTCCATCTGGACCGGGGGCTGAACTCTTTGGTAGCTCTGCTATTACCTGTTGTATCTCCAGTGGTTATTTGTATATCCTCCAATAATGGTCTGTCTTGGTCATTTTCTTTATCAAAAAATGTTTTTATTTTCTTAGCTACTACAGGGGTACTCCAGCTTAAAGCATATTGAGATTGTAGAATGTTTGACATTTCCTGTGGATTAGATGCAAGAGTTAGTCCATCTTTAGCAAGCAATGGGCCAATGCTTTTGATAACTGCTTTGTGTTTAGCATAGCTAAAGAAGAATTTATTTTCTTTTATGGTGCCAATAGCTTTGTGTTCATTATCAATATTCTTTCTTACAGTTGACTCCTTTATTTTAATTACATGGCAACATTCTAAAAATCTACTACTCAACTACCCCCACACCTTAAGTATTCTGACATAAATAAATATTATTGGCTCCTGCTGCCTTATTAGGCTTTAATTTAGTAATTATATTCAGTATAGGCCTAATTATCCTCTACTAGATTCAATACTTTCAAAGTTAACTAATTTTCTCTACTGAAAATGGATATAAAAAATTATCCAGGCCATTAGCCATATCCCCATCTTTCTTAGTTGTTGATCTATTACCCTACTTTCTGAAAGGCCATTGCTACCATTTTTTATCATCAAATCTGTAAAAGGTAAAAAATTTTGGGGGATCCTTTCTACTGTTTCTGATTCCTTTTTACTCATAATTATGGCAGTCTATTTAACTTGTTTCTTGCATATACCTTTTTTAAATTTCCCTTCCTACATCTTTTAAGTTTGAAAATGTTTTTCCTATGTGCCTATAGGTGGCATACAGCAAAACCCAGCTATTCATCCTTCCACAATAAAAATTGGTTGGTAGATAAATGGATACCCTGGGTAGCCTAGTGGTTAAGATGCTGAGGCTGCTGGTGAGGACCTTTGGATTCTGTTAAACTGCAGGTTTAAGATGAACTGACAAGCTTAGGTAGTAGTAAATAGTTGTTAATTAGCTGACTTGAGATTGCTATTTTGCAAGGTTTTTTATTAAATATAGCTCATGACTTGGATAACCTTTACAAATGAAATGTAATAACCTTCATCAAAATGAACAATTTGGGTGGAAGCAAAACCAAGGTTAACCAAGGTTATTCCACCATATTAGCTTCCTATTTTTCAGGATTGTCCAAAAAAAAAATTAGTGGGTCTCAGTTTGTCTTAGCCTTTTTGGGTATCTTTTTCTTTAAATGTGTAAAATGCATAAAATGTTGATGGCTCAAACAAATTTACTGTATATTAATGTAAGAGATAATGGATAACACCCCCAAAAAAAAACTCCTTGGATCTGGTATTCATGAATAACAACTTGTGTTGATATATAAAGATAACTCCAACTATTATCTTGGCTCACAACATAATTGAGGTATCAACTAATATGGTGACATCCTTAAAAGAAGATATCTGGTACTCATACTGAAGAAACAAATTTTTAGATTTTTAACTTAAACTCAAAGTTGTGTAGAACAACTGAAAAAAATGCCAAAACCTTGGAAGAAAAGGTGCTGAAAGTTTTTAGAAAAATGTTCCAAAAGCATAGCCAAAAGGAGAGAGGAATTTTTTTGGAGGTAAAAGCAAAAAATATTCTGCAAAAGACTAGCTGTGAAGTTAATTGCAGAGACAATACCAGGAAAGTAGCTAATGCAAGAAAAACAAGAGTATCATTTGGGTAATACAAGCCATAATTAAGGACCATACAGAGAGGGAAAGAGGAAAATGTAGAAGTAATAAAGGAAAACCCAAAATACTTCTATAGTTAATGGTTGAAATATAAAATTTTAACAAGGGTTAAGGTTAGGGAGTCTAGGGACATTTAAATCGCATATAAATGCCTAAATGTTAGTCCTAATAAACCAAAAAAGGTAAGTGTGGTCATGACATTTTGAAATAATGGGGCAGTTACGCTCTCTAGAACTTGAGAATTTCAAGTCCTTGTGATTATTGGCGCTGATTACTATAATATGTATGTATGGTCATAAACAAGTTCATAAACAACCTTCAAAAGGATTAAAATAAGCCCTAAATAACTAATGCAGCATAATACCCAGTCAGTATGGATTTTGACTGGAAGCACTTCTACCTATGGTAGGAATCCAATTCTACTGGCTGGCCACAAAGTACATGCAGATTGAGTAGACTGGAAAGCAGATGAAGAAGTTGTACTCAGAGCTTTTCCCAAGCAGTGCATTGGACTGGACATCAAGCAAGCAAGGACCATTTGCAAAACCATTGCGCAGGACCACAACTGTGCATTTGAGCAATGGAAAGCAAACTGTATATGCTGGAATGTTAAGGAGTGGGTGCAAGAAAAAGGTGTTCAGGTAGGAGAAGAAAGGACTTCAGGATATAAGCATGAATGAACTGGAACAAAAAGCACAGTATAGGCAAAACTTGTTACTGAAAATTAATTCAAGAATTTTCCCTTGACTTGACAATATCACCAAATTTAGTAAACTTTTTATCCAGTCTTATTCCCTGTGATGAACAAATGTGGAACTGACCTTTCCCATCATGTACCATGACTGATATTTACTGATTTATAGAAAGCAAACTAGAAAATTAAGTTTTTCAGTCTTATAACTTGATTTAATAGAACAACTTGAAACTTCCCATTTCTAGACTTGAACCAAAAACCTTTAACAGTAATTGTTTAAAATTTATTCTGGAGGTTCTAGACAATAAGAAACTTTAATCTTAAATGATGATGGGGTTAATAAGGTTAGTTATAATAATGGGCATAAAGATTTGTGTACAAAACATTAGAATTCTAAGTAACTTTTATCTTAAACTTTGGAGGGTCTTAACTTCCTAAATTTTGACTGTACTGTATTCACTGGAATTCTTCTTGCTTGTTTATTTCTTAATTTATTTGAACAAGACATGTGCAGGCACTTATAGTTTAATTAAAGGTTTATAATTTGAAGCTGCAAGTAAAGGGTGCACACTGGCAATGCTTCAAGTAATTTAAATTCACGCACAACACTGGATTGTCTACCTAGAAGGAGCACTTAAGTTCTGGATCCTTAGTGCTAAACTTCAAAAACATAACTTCTGGCTTCAGTAATGGACTATGATCTTGCCTTTTCTCGAGTTGAGCAGGGACTATCAGGACTAAATACTGGACTAGGTTTTAACACTAGCTCAGAGCTGTTTCTAGCAAGATGCCCTATTAAACTGATTGGAGCACTTTTGCATCAATTACAGTATCTGCCTCCGCTTGACTAGATTGACTTAATTAACACTCTTAACTAGAGGCTGTGAAAGCTGAGTGGCTGGAAAGAGAAAAAATAGTACACTAATTTAAAAATAAAAGCACTTAAGAAATGAGAATTGGCAAAACCCTACAATATGTTAATACACTTGTAACCATCATTTTACATCAATAGGGCTAACCTTTGTAAATTGTAGGAAGCATATATACTATGTACAATACTGTACTGAACTGTATGTTTGAATACTGACTGAACTTGTGGAATGTTCTTGACAATACAATGATGTATGGATAGAAAAAGCTTTTGATAAAATAAATATGTACACTAAATTAAAACAATGCAATGTTACATAATGTTAATTTATAGTCAACATACCTGAGGGTTCTTGTAGACTTTGGGATGACATATGAAAACTGAACTGACTTCTCTCTGGATTTTGTACAAATCAGCTGAAAGTAGATTATGATTAGCAATTTCCCCTTCCTCCCTCCCTCTCTGACAATTACACCTGGGAATTGCTTAAATATGTGGATGCAACACCACCATAGATCTGCTCCTACCCATTTAAAATAACATAGGGTACCCTGGGGTCAAATGGGTCTAATTTTTTGTATTTTGTGTACACATTTTGGTACTTTCCTGTTATCCCAGACCCCAAACTTTTTTTTAAATATTAACTAATCTAACCTAAAGGTTAGGTTTGGTTAATAATAATAATAATAATAATAATAATAATAATAATAATAATAATAATAATAATTAAAAAAAAAAAAAGTCTGGGGTCTGAGAAAACGGGAAGGTACCCAAATTTTTTTAAAAAACCTAGAAGAAATTTTAATAGATCATTTTTATATTAAGACCTTTAGCTAAAAACTAATCAAACTTGAGTTTCTAGCCCTAAAATAAATACTACTAAAATAATAATGATAAAAAAAATTACTAGACCCATTTGACACCAGGGGTGGGGTCAAATGGGTCTATTAACTTTGTGAGGTACATGCCTTAAAACTGCTGATTAAATTTTAGATGTTTTCATCTTGCAGTTTAATCTTTAATTTTTGTAAGTAATTTGAATTAGTTTGATCATTTTTATTCATTTTAAGTACCTACTTTTACAAGTCACTAAAAAAAAAGTTGCCAGGTTTTTTTTTTTTTTTTTTTTAAAGTAAGTTTAACATACAATTTTACAAATTTACGAAATTTAACCCAAAATGAGTCATATGTTGGTTTTGTATGAAATGGAAACAAAAATGAAGAGTTTTTAAAAATGCAAAATTTCTGGGTTTTTGGGTATTAGATCCATTTGACCCCATCTTAGAAAATGGTAAGGAGGAATTGACTGAGGATTAAATCATAGTACCTATTTACGCCTTAGGGCAGCATGCAGCATTTTTCATATCTATGTGCGGCACTTTTCTTTATTTATATATAATTTTACTTTAATTACAATTTTAATTAATGTACGGTATATAATTTTAATTATATACATTAAGATAATCCTAGAATATAAAAGTATAGTAGTAGTTTAAGAGTTTAGTTCAGTATGAAAGATTTCAAAACATTTGATGCATAATCGAGGTTTTGCATTGATAGCTACTTTGTGATACTATTCCATGAGGATAGCATACACACCATCTTTTTGCGGGATTGTGACTGTTTTCAGATGTTATTTTCTCTAAGAAATGCTTCCCAACTAGCCTAGGAACAGTCACCTTATCCAGGACTGGCTTTGAAGTAGGGTAGCTATTGGTTCTTTTACTATAGCCAAACATAATTCAAGAAAAGTGACTTCTTTTTTTCTTTATAAAGTTGTATATTCCAAGTGCATCTAGTATTCGTACTTGAATGAAATGTACAGCTAGGTTTTTGTACCATTTTGTTGATTTCCTGGCCATAATGTAGTAATGCAGAACTTGATCTGTTCAATCAACGAATCCAATGTTTTTATTGTACAATAGTCCTTGATACAAGCTAGAATGTTTTTTGTATAATGCCTCCTTTGGATTTTCTATTCACTTTCTTATCAGTATTTGAATGCATGTTAGAGAGCATGTATACATTTCTTTTATCTTGGTACAAAAGACGCAGTAAGTCGATCAGTCTCAAATGCATGTTTTTTTTCTTTTTCAACTTTTGTGGTGTGCAACTCTTAAGGTAGCCCTTGGCAATTATTTCTGATGGTTCCTGTTGCACGTGGTTTTTTTTTTCCAGCAAGTATTTGTAAAGCTATGGTGTAGTATAGTAATTGTCTGTATAAAGATGTCCTTTGCCTAAATATATTTGAATCAACCTAACGACTACACTTCGTTTTTGAAAAATCATCCAGAATTTCCATAATACCAGTATAAATGCTGTGTTCTATGGTTACGCCATTTTCATCGTTTGAAAATCTTTATTCCAAATCTTGATAATTTAGACTTGATATATTGAAGAAAAATGACCCTTCCTTTCCATAACAGACTCGTTGAGACTGTTTTGTTTCTGAGAGAGAGAAAGAAATCACACTAACTCTACTCCGTGACATCCTGATGGGTACTGTTTTTACTTTTTATCTTATATTAATTAAAGCTGTCAGGCATTCAAGTAGCGAAAAAATTGATATCAATCAATAGAGGAGACTAAAAAGACTAAAGTTACCATAGGAACGATAAACGAGTGAATATACAGAATAAGAGCTTGTTTGTAGGCAGTAGTTTATGAATGATGCGGTCATTCATGCATTCCTATCATCAACTTCCGATGAATGTTGGTCATTCATGCGTGGTGAAAGGGCTAATATTTTTAAGAAATGCTCGTATATTCATAAATGAAGGATGGATCGTAAACTGTATAGGCTAAATGCCCCTCCTTCCTGCATAAAAAAAATGGCTATAGGCCCTATTTTAGCAAAGACTCGACTATTAGCTATGTAGGTTACTACGGTAGTTTTGTAAATGGTTGTAATAATTAGCCGACCTGAAATGGTTCCACATTGTCATAAATATAGCTTTAGATCTAACTTGGATAACATTAATAGCCTCAAGTGGCTTAATATTATGCGAATGTACTCTAATGTAGTCTCTCCTTTTAATTCTTCTCCCTCAAACTAGGAATGAGTTTAGTTGCTCTATTCTGAACACCTTGTAGCGTAACTATTATATACTGCCTAAAATGAGGAGACCATGCTTATATATATAATCAAATTCGTACATTATGCTACATTTAGATTATTAAGTTTGTTAAAAAGCAGTGGGGTAATAACCATTCATTCCTATCTATAATGTTCAACATACTATTAACATTACTCGTAAATATTTTTCCTTACTTGCATCCTCCACCCATTTCATAGCTAAATTCCTAGTTTCTTCCTCTATAGCTAGGGCTGTGTCATAGCCAATGTCATAACACCGCTTCCCATTGATCAGCAAAGTTAAGCAGCATTGGGTCTGGGTAATAATTGGATGGGAGACTGTCCTCCATGTCCAGATTATGTAGTGACCTGTGGTTCAGATCCCGCATAAAACTGTAGGTCCCCTCCATTATATGACCTTAGATGTTGCGAAGGAGGTTAAACAGACCTGATTAATATATATCCTCTATAGCTAGGCTATTCAAGTATTGCTTTTCTTAAACAAAGTTAATCCTAAGCCAGTAGTTCCCAACTGTTTTGTGTGGTTACCCAAAACCCACTTCTAATCCAGCTCAGTTACTCCAATCATATTATCCGAAAGTTATAAAAAATATAATGTCATTACCCTACAAAGTAGTTGTTACTCCAGTGAGGTAATTTACCCCTAGGTTGGGAACTGCTGTCCTAGGGAGAGGGCCTGAGACTTTTTTAACTCTGTATGAGTCTAGGAATATATCAACACTAGCTTAGACTACATGAGAAGTCCAATTAGCATAATGGTTATTAGGGCATACAATAGAGCCCAGTTTTAAAAATTTATAGCACCTATACTACTACTACTACAAATTGAGAAGTCTGGCAAGGAATTAATGGACATATTTAATTTTATAATGTTTGCAGAAGAGTATTTTTTTCTTGTAAAGATCTTAATATGGCAAAAGACATTATAAAAAAACTATACATGTCTATTATATAGTTTATAGGAAGGCCTAAACATGCCTATAATAAACTAAAAATTGCCTTAGTTTTGGGATTTAAGCCCATTGGAGAGTGGAAAATTTACTATGGAAGGTACTGAAAAACAAAAGATTACATAGGCATTGGGTTTTCTATTACAGAAACTAGGCCATGAGGCCTACATCAAGGCAACAAACAAGATGTAAGGAATGTATTTTTCCATACAAAACTTTTCATTGGACCATTATCATCAAAACCATTTTGAGAAGAAAATTACAAAAATACATAAATATCTGAAAATTTTCAGTCTGCTGACCTAGGCAAACAACAAAGGAAAAAAATACACTAAGTCACTTTAGTTAGCAGTGATGCTCTAAGGCAAAAAGGGAAGTGCTTAAACTCTAAGTTTTGTGTAAATTTCATTTGAAAAACAATAATTGAGTAGGCATATCCCAAAAACAATTACGCACAATGACCTGCCTTATATTGAGTGACAAAAAAATCATGGATACGATTTGAGTTTAGAAATATAGACAACATTGCTGCTAGTTTTCAACCTAACATATGCAAGAGCAAAGGTGAGTCTCCATACTCTCCTTTTAGGCAGCCTGCCTTTAATACTGAAGGCAAACTAATACAACTGTCTTTTGGAGACATGCGCGTGCACACAGCTATAATGGAAAAACACTGGCTGATTGCCCATTGTCTAGGCATTAACTTTGCTGGAAATTTCCATTGAGTCACTGAGGCAATTGGCAATCATTATAGGCTTATATAGGTTTTTTGAAGACATATTCAATAGCTATAAAATTTACTAAAGTTGTGGAATGGCAATTTCCAAGTACTTTCCATGGTACTTTCCAAGTACAAACAAAATGCTTCATCATTCATTGTATTAAATGAAATGTACCATACCTATATCTTTGAACTGAATGTTGGTGAAATCATTGTAAAAGAGTGTACTGTAACAATTCCTGGGCAATACTAGATGAGTATGCAGTGCTATAATGGTCAAACTTGACATACAGTCCCTAAATAGTTTCATTTACTTGTACTTTTTTCTTCCTTGTTGATATACTGTGACTGTGCATAAGGCAATTCAGTTGACATTGCATACATAGTATCTATTATTCAAAAATGAACAGTAAGGATATCATACTTATTTTCATCATCATTCAAGTGCATTATTCAAAGAGAAAATTATAAAAAATTGAAGATGTAATCAAATTCATACATTTTCATTTACAAATGTATAAACAAAAATAATTATACTTAAACTGGCTAAATAAATATTTTTCAACTTGAGTGGTTCAAGTTGATCATACAGCCAGTTGAATGATAGTGGTATCATATGTAACCACTGCTTATTTTCTGATGAAAGAGGATGTTTGCTGGATAAAACAAAATAAGATTTCTATCATGATGACACCAAATATCAAGCCTGGTGTTAAGATTATTTATTCCTTCAATCGAACGCAAGTTAAGAACTTAGTGGGAGTTTGGAACCAAAACTAGGATAAAAATCTGTTGAAAATTAACTATACAGTGCCCGCGAAAAGTATCCGATCACCCTTGAAATTTGTATTTTTTACATAAAAAACAATGTTTAAATGTATACTAACCGTATTTAGTATTTTGTCATCTGTCCTTTGGTTTGGATGACTTGTTCTAGACGTTTGGCATGGATTTAATCAAGTTTTGACAAACTTCCACTGATATTTCCTTGCACCATACCTTTTTGATGGCCTCTTGTAATTTTCGACTGAGCCAGTGTCGTGGCATTCAACCTTATTTTTTATTATTAGCCACAGATTTTCTATCGGATTGAGATCTGGACTATTACCAGGCCAATCCAAAATATCAAATTTATTGTCAGTAATCCATTTTGTCACTATTTTGGCCCTGTGACATGGTGCACCATCATGCATGTATGTTTTTGTCCTTTGGATTGCCATTGCCATTGGAAGTTTATCCTGTAGCATTGCTAAATACCGTGCACCATTCATAGTTGTGTTCTTCAGAAGAAAATATAAGTTTCCACGCCCATAGTAACCGAAACAACCCCAAACCATCACACTTGGAGGGTGTTTCATTGTCTTTAGGGTGTATTTAGGGTCCATCCTATTTGAGCCAATAGGCCGGCGAACCTTTTTTGGACAACTTCTGAATGTCAAAAATGTTGACTCATCGCTAAATAAAACCTTCTTCCAGTCATCAACAGTCCAATGAATGTATTTTTTACAAAATGCGACACGTTTTTTACGCATTTTTTCATTAATGAACGGTTTCTTAGCAGCATGGCGAGATGGTAATCCGAGTTCTTTTTGGAGCCGCTCCTGGATAGTTCGTTCAGAAACACCAGATAACAAATTATTCATATTAAATTTTATTTCTTTCGCAGTTATTGTTGGGTTTTTCAATACTAAACGTTTCATAAGTTTGTCTGTTCGCGAATTTGTTTTCTCGGTCTGCCAGATCGTTTTTTAGGGACTGGCGTGGTTAGGCCACCATTGTTCTTAGCCCGTGAAACCCATAAATTAACGGTACTTTGGGATATGTTTAATTCCTTAGCTATCTGTCTCTGTGATTTCCCACATGCATGCAAAGCAACAATAGCACCTCGACAATCACTCTTAAGTTGTTTTTTAGCACACATTATATATAAATTTTATTTACACACTTTCTGTAAAAAAAAAAAAAATATCAAGAAATTTATACAAACAATGAAATCTGACAAATTTGAGACACAGCCACCCGCAACGAAGGCTACCAGAACACTAATTTGAGAATGCGTTGGATAGCTCTCATATCAGCGAGCAACCTCAAAGTTACCAGATGTCGCTAGAACAAATAGAAAGTGAATTACGTGTCTCTGAATATCAAGGGAAAATATTGTATTTTCTTGAGTGATCGGATACTTTTCGCGGGCACTGTATATATATAAGCTTACATGAATTTGTAAAAATTAGTCTTAAGTAAAAGTAGCCATTTTGAAATCTGTAAATACCTATTTTATATGCAAATACACATTTCTTTTCATATATTGATAGAATAAGGTTGAAACTCATTTTTTGTATATACAGTGCCCGCGAAAAGTATCCGATCACTCAAGAAAATACAATATTTTCCCTTGATATTCAGAGACACATAATTCACTTTCTATTTGTTCTAGCGACATCTGGTAACTTTGAGGTTGCTCGCTGATATGAGAGCTATCCAACGCATTCTCAAATTAGTGTTCTGGTAGCCTTTGTTGCGGGTGGCTGTGTCTCAAAGTTGTCAGATTTCCTGTTTGTATAAATTTATTGATATTTTGTTATTTTTTACAGAAAGTGGTGTAAATAAAATTTATATAATGTGTGCTAAAAAACAACTTAAGAGTGATTGTCGAGGTGCTATTGTTGCTTTGCATACATGTGGGAAATCACAGAGACAGATAGCTAAGGAATTAAACATATCCCAAAGTACCGTTAATTTATGGGTTTCACGGGCTAAGAACAATGCCGGCCTAACCACGCCAGTCCCTAAAAAACGATCTGGCAGACCGAGAAAAACAAATTCACGAACAGACAAACTTATTAAACGTTTAGTATTGAAAAACCCAACAATAACTGCGAAAGAAATAAAATTTAATATGAATAATTTGTTATCTGGTGTTTCTGAACGAACTATCCAGGAGCGGCTCCAAAAAGAACTCGGATTACTATCTCGCCATGCTGCTAAGAAACCGTTCATTAATGAAAAAATGCGTAAAAAACGTGTCGCATTTTGTAAAAAATATATTCATTGGACTGTTGATGACTGGAAGAAGGTTTTATTTAGTGATGAGTCGACATTTTTGACATTCAGAAGTTGTCCAAAAAAGGTTCACCGGCCCATTGGCTCAAATAGGATGGACCCTAAATACACCCTAAAGACAATGAAACACCTTCCAAGTGTGATGGTTTGGGGTTGTTTCGGTTACTATGGGCGTGGAAACCTATATTTTCTTCCGAAGAACACAACTATGAATGGTGCACGGTATTTAGCAATGCTACAGGATAAACTTCCAATGGCAATGGCAATCCAAAGGACAAAAACATACATGCATGATGGTGCACCATGTCACAGGGCCAAAATAGTGACAAAATGGATTACTGACAATAAATTTGATATTTTGGATTGGCCTGGTAATAGTCCAGATCTCAATCCGATAGAAAATATGTGGCTAATAATAAAAAATAAGGTTGAATGCCACGACACTGGCTCAGTCGAAAAATTACAAGAATCCATCAAAAAGTATGGTGCAAGGAAATATCAGTGAAGTTTGTCAAAACTTGATTAAATCCATGCCAAAACGTCTAGAACAAGTCATCCAAACCAAAGCAGATGACAAAATACTAATATAAGGTTAGTATACATTTAAACATTGTTTTTTATGTAAAAAATACAAATTTCCAGGGTGATCGGATACTTTTCGCGGGCACTGTAGGTACTGTATATGAAAATTTAAAAAAAAAATCTAATTTATGGGGGGGGGCAGGACCCCTTCAAATGGAATAAAGTGTCGTAACTTTTTTTCTATTAATTTTAGCCTTTTTTTCTACTTATGTTAATTTATGTGTGCAATTACCTTTCATAAACACTTTAAATCACTGTTCTATGTCAATTAGGGACTGAGTTATAGTGGTTTGAATATTTAGTTTCCATACCACCCCCCACCCCCCCACCTAAAGGGGGAGCATAACTTTTGAACTATAACTGATTGAGCTGATATTTGAAATTTGGTACTTACTAGGAATGACCCAATATATATATGAAAAGGTTTATTGGCAGACTATAGTCCAGTGGTGCACAAACTTTTTTGATGTGAGGGCCAAGTGAAGAAAATAACTAAATGTATTAGCCTACTTACTTTCCATCTAAGTCATAAATTGGGTCACTTTTATATTCAACTTTTTCATTGAATTGAAAAGACCCGTGGGGGCACATTTGGCCCGCGGGCCAGGGTTTGTGCATCACTGCTATAGTCCATATGACAAATAATATTAATACAATGGCAGTTCACATACTAAGGATAGAAATAAGTTAAGTGGAGCTACAGACAGATGTTTTTGTACCAAGAATTCCATAGCTTAGAGGATAAATGGCAGGACTCATGGATAGCTTGGATAATTAGGTTGGTTGATTTTTTAATTCTTTGCATTAGACTGTATTGAGCATGTCTTGTTACCTCTGGGAAGCTTGGGACATTGCGGGTAGCAAACATTTGCAAAGCTGAGCATCTCGGTGGTAATTTATGCAAGAGTCTAAAAGTCCTGTTGTACAGCAAATTTAGGATTTTGCCAGAACCTTTTTTATAATTCACCCAGAGTTGCTGTCTATATATATTACTGCAGAAAGTACGAAAGAGTGTGTCTAGCTTCACTTGTACAAAATTGAAAGTTCCTTATGGTCATATTCACTTTAGCACATAGGCTTCAAGATTTTCTTATATCCAAGTCATCACTCAAGGAGCTGGTAATAGTTTGAATGAAATACTTACTCTTGTACTTCCTCAATTACTTCACCATTCATTTTAAACCTTGTAATCAGCCAGCTGATATAACTTTTAGGATGAAATTGCATAACCTTAGTTTTTGTAACATTAAAAAGAATATCATGTTTCTGCAAATACACTTCGCAGACCTTTAACAGAGGGACTTATTAACACCATATCATTGGTATAAACTAAGTTATTTATCTTTGTGTTAGCTATACAGCATCCCACTGTTGCCTCATTAAGTGAAGCAATTAATCCGCCAATATACACATTAAACAGCATAGGGGAGAGCAAGGAGGCTTGTCTCATCCCGCAAGAGGAGCCAAAACACTCGGATAGTACATTGCCCCACCTAATGGTGAAAGATTGGTGGGAATACCAAAATTTCAGTTTAATATGTACATGGAACCTTCCTGTCTTCTAGTTTTTCAAATAAAATAGTGGTTCACCCTATCATATGCCTTACTTTTATATAGGAAACAGCTATAAATAGTTGAATTACTATCAATGTATTTTGATAGTTTAAGTACATAGATACACAGGTCAGTTGAGTGGGACCTTTTAAAATCAAACTGATTAGATGTCCATAGGAAATCATTTATTTAATCAGAGTAACGAGTTTTTGTAGCAGTTTCAGGAAGCGACAGCAATAGGCCTGTAATTATTGCTGGACAGAATGCCTCCGTCAGGGCCGTAACTAGGGTTTAGAAATTAGTGAGGTCCAGATTTTTTTCGAGCGCGGCGGGACAAGCAAAATTCAGACCAAAATGACATCTACAAACAACCCAAGCTATACACTAAACACAAAACGCTCAACGCTCCCTCTTTTCAAAAGAAAAGCGGTAATATGCATTTCATACACACAGAATGGTTCAGTCTCTCTCTTTTTTTTTAGGAAATAATTACCGAGGTCCGGACCTCAGTGACCTCATAGGTAGTTACGGCCATGGCCTCCATACTTATTTTTGACCAGTGGCAAGATATATATACCCTTGTGAACTCTGCAGGGATATAGCTATGAGCAAGCATGACTGATATATATTGTGTGTGTGTGTTATGCTGCATATACAAGAAAGTGTTAGTAATTTTTTTGTATTTGCCACAATTTTAAAAAACTTGTGCAGATCTGTCTTTGAATTTGAGCTCATGAAGATTGAAAAAAGGGTAGTGAAATGTCCTTTGTCTTATATCTGAATTTGTGCAGGTTGGGGGATCACTGGATTGTGTAATTTAAAATCTATATCAATGGACAGCCGGCCCTAACAAGTGCGGGGCCCTAGGCATTTTGATAATACGGGGCCCCACTCCAGAAAAGATTTTAGTTCATAGTAAAAAGGCAAAAAAATAATCTGAAGTGCTATACATTTATTGTAGACATCTGTCTAATAATATTAAGAATAACAAAAAAAATGCTTTCATTAAGAATACTAAAAAAATACCATACTTTATAAATTTATAATATATTTTAAGACTAATTTTTCTAACCTTCCTTTCTGAAAATTCCATTAGAAGGGGTTCAAAATTTAAACCCCTTGCTTCTTCATGTTCAATTGACAATATTCCAAGGTTATTTAGCCTATCTTGGCCCAGGAATTGTTAAAAATATTCTTAGAGCAATGGTTTTATTTCATTAAAACTGTCCTTAATTTTCCCCTTTCCTATGATAGCTGGCATGAGTTGGGGAATCTGGTGGAAGTGAAATATATAAAAAATTTATTTGCCCAGCCCCGCTGGCAGCGTGGGGCCCTAGGCAGCTGCCTAGCTCCCCTTGCCTTAAGGCTGGCCTTGTCAATGGATGTCTAATAACTTCAAGGTTTAACCAGTTTAAAAGGGTTTTCAGACTAAGCATATATCCTGTAGGCTTAGTCCACTGTATATAGTTCAAAACTTTCACATATCTAACTGATATGAAAAATGGTCTAGCTCCCACATTTTTAATTGGTGATGGCTTACCATGACTCCTTGCCCACATACTATGTATTGCAGGCTGGACCATTCATAAACTGAAAAATAAATTAAAGCCTTTTTCACTCTTCTTTCAATTAGTTTCCAAGTCCATATAAAAAAAATTAAATGATGCTTTAGTTCTGAGCAAACTAAAGCTTTTGTAAATCTCATTTAAACTTTGCACGAAATTGTAGCTCCTTGACCCATGGCTATTTTTATCATTTTAAATATACAAGGATGAGAATGATTGTGTAAATGTTGTCACACTTTAAATAAATAAGTTTGATAGAGAAATGTAATTGGGGTGTGAGCAAGTTCACAATTTTGCTGCTTTGGGATTGTTGGTTCACTCGATTTGTTCCCAATAATTTAAAATTGGGTTCTCACCTTTGATTTCTGTGGCATAGACTGTCTGCCTCTTTTAATGACTTTCTTACTCCTCTGCTGATATTTTTCTTTTTTTTTATATGCAGGAAGGGGGCCAAGGGTGAATGCCTACAAAAGCATGCCCCCCCCCACTGTGTTTGAAAGATGGATTGAGGAAGATTGTTCTAGAATTTGCTGGTTGAGTAGCTGAAAGACTGGAAATACCAATAACCCTTGTGTTAGAGAGTTGGGCAGAAAAGGAATGAGAAGGTGTAGAAAGTCTGGTGCTGCATGCTCTCCTTAACCCTTCTGCTATGGAGGAAGGGTTAAATGTATGTTAATGTACACTTTCTGTATTTAAAGGGTTAAAGGAGACATGCAGTTAGAGAAGAACCATGTCTGTTGTAATAGTGATGATAGAGAGTGAAGCAACATTGCCATGGAGAGAGAGGGATTGAAGATGGTGAATAAGAGACTGGGAATTGATGAGACAAAAGCCTTTGATTCCACGTGTTTAAGTACAGTTGTGTGGGTTGAGCCATCCCGTAATGTGAGAAGCATGCTCCACATACGGGTGGACAAGACCCCTGTACAGAGACAGTAACTGAGTGGGGGTGAAGAAACTAAAGCTGGTACAGCACACCTGACCTCTTGGAAGCTCGTTTGGAAAGACAGTATATGTGATCTTTCCAAGAAAGATCATGAAAAAAGGAAATGCCAAGAATGTTAAGGGAAGAGGAAGGATTGAGTTGTGTTGTTGAAGGTAAGGGGATAGTAATGTGAGGGAAGAGGAAGGATTGAGTTGTGTTGTTGAAGGTAAGGGGATAGTAATGTGGAAGACTGTGATGAGTAGACAGATGAAGGAACTGAGTTTTTGAGGCATTGAAAGCCACAAGGTTTTCTCTGCCTCTCAGAGATAGTAGAAAGATCAGAGGTCAGGTGCCCCATAGCTGTACCACACACATCATGGAGTGGCTGTTGAGAGGAATGCTTTGGGAAGCAGGTGGAGAAATGGAGTGGAATCATCAGCTTAGGAGTGAATAGAACAGGAAGTGCAAATTAAAATCATTAATGAATAAAAGCAAGAGAGTAGGTGACAGGATAGAACCCTGAGGAACACCAATGTTAATAGCTTTAGAGAACAGTGGCCATCTACAACCATAGCTATATATTGGCCAGAAAGGAAATTAGAGATGAAGGCACAGATAGAAGTATAGAAACTGAAAGAGGGCAGTTTCAAAATTAAAGATTTGTGCTAGACTATCAAAAGTTTTTGATATGTCTAGTGCAATAGCAAAAGTTTCGCCAAAATCCCAAAAGGAGGATGACCAAGGGTCAGAGAGAGAAAGATTGCCAGTTTTACATCCCTTGCAGAACCCATACTGACGATCTGATAAGTGTTTAAGAATCTTCGGATCAAATGTAGAATTTAGACCCCAGCCTTCTTTAGTTAGCTTTATAAGGCTAACTAACGAAAATATCACGACCTAACCTAACCAATCATTAGGTTAACTGTACGCCCTTGATGATTGGTTAGGTTAGGTCATGATATTTTTGTTAGTTAGCCTTATAAAGCTAACTAAAGAAGGCTGGGGTCTGAATTCTACATATGATCCGAATCTTCCTACTAAGGATAGATTAAGAAATCAAAGCAATTGGACAATAGTTCGAGGGTTAAGAGCAGTCACCCTTCTTTGGGATAGGCTGAATGAAAGAACTTCCAGTAGGAAGGAAAGTATCAGATGAGATACACACAAGAGTTTGCGTAGGCAGGGTGTCAGCACAGTAGCAGTTTTTAAGAACAGGAGGAGGAACACTATCAGGTCCATGTGCCTTTCTAGCATTGAGCTCAGATAGGGCAGAAAGAACATCTTTAGAAGAACTTCTAATTTCTGAAAGTTAGAGGGAGGAGGAGATGGAGGAACAGCACCAGAATTGTCCAGGGTTCAAGTGAAAGTTTGAGCGAAGAGTTCAGCTTTGTCAGGAGAAGAGATGGCAACTGAGCATTGGAATGGAAAAGATGAGGGAAAGAATCTTAAGAAGTAAAGTTGAGGAGGTTCTTAGCTAGATGCCAGAAAGAGCAAGAAGCATTAGAATTTGGTTGGTTTTCACATTTTTGTTAGATGGATAGCATTAGAACAAGTAAAGTTAAACCAAGATTTTTTTGCATTAGTAGAAATAGAATATGGAGTGTACACCTCCATGCCTGAGAGAATCACCTCTGTGATGTGCTCAGCACACTTGGGAGGGCCCTGGCTAAGGAAGCAATAATCATTCCATGGGAAATTGCTGAAGTACAGCCAAAGTGCTAAATGCAGCACCTCTTGGGAGGATCCAAAGGTGAAATTGGAGCAGTAGGACAGGAAAAAGATATAGGTAACAGTGTGGTTGGAGGAGCCCAATGGAGAGAGAGAAGTTTGACAGAGTAAGAAGTAGGATCAGAGGTGGTAAGA
The DNA here is from genome assembly GCA_023014485.1 of Bathynomus jamesi. Taxonomy (NCBI): domain Eukaryota; kingdom Metazoa; phylum Arthropoda; class Malacostraca; order Isopoda; family Cirolanidae; genus Bathynomus; species Bathynomus jamesi. The sequence goes on along the minus strand of JAJOZX010000805.1, from coordinate 926,540 downwards.
AATATATCCAGAATGTTGGGCCTGTCTCCAAGATGATTGTGGATAAGAGTAGAGTGCTGTACAATCTGTTCTTGGTCTTTTAAGGTAGAAAAGTTGTAAGCTAGTTCACCAGGGATGTTAGTGAAATGGCAGGAAAAGCCAAAGGTGGTGGTGAACAAAAAATAAAATAATGGTGATTTCAGCATTGGTGGGAGGATTTAAAAGAAGTGCAGCCTTTTCTACCCAATTTATTCCGAGAATGTGAAGTGACTTGTGTTATGTTAATTACCTAAGCAGATATTTACAGGTAACAAAAGAACATGAACTATTTTATTAATCATACACAAATGGTATCCAGAACAAACTGCGCGCTTGGACCAAAAAATATTACAACAAACCAAAAAAAGGAAATGTTAGTACCATACCACACCCAAATGTCCCCACAAAAAAAGTTATTGGCCATCATCAGCCTATTACTAGACAAATGAAATGAGATTTATAAAATAAAAAGGATTCACATAAACAAACACAAAACAAAGGGTATTAGTTGGCAGGGCAGTGTCAATGAATGGTTACTCGTATCACACAAATTTGAAGTCCAAGATGTCATTTTGTACTACAAACACACTCATTCATATCACAATTATGAAATGTATTCTTGGCCCAATCGGTGCAAAGGCAATGTTTAACAAAAAAATGTGTTAACTCTAGCTTCACCATCTGTACAGGTGTTGGCAGAGAAAAAACTGTCAAAATTCACTTCAATAAGCAAGTATCTCAGCCAACAGCAAATCCCTGATAAAGTGGGGGAAAAAAACCAACATACTTTTAGGGATCATCCCACACTGTCATTAGTGAATCCACAGGAATCCATAGTGCAGTGATGTCAAAAAAGGGAAGAGAAATTATCTAAAATTCTAGAACCTTAATTATTATTGTTTCTGCATTAATATTTTGCTCATAAGCCAGTTAAAAATACAATTTAGTTCATAGCTTGAGAATGTTAAAAATTCATTGTGATACATATTGATAACTGAAGTTTTCAAATGGTCTTTAGAAAGGAAATCAGGCATTCAAAAGATTGATATTTAAAAGATAATTTTAAGTGATCCAAACAAGTTAGAGATGGCCTTAATAAAGGTTAAGCAATACGAAATGGCAATAGTAAAAATAAAACTATAGGCTCACCTATCAGTTAAGAAGCGAGATGCTTTTTCTTTCTTTCTGGATGTGTAACATACATATAATTGCCTCAGTTCAGATTATTCTCTTTTGAGAATCAATTAGGAAAAAGCAAAGTTTAACTAATCCTGAAGGCCTGGCTTTCCAAGAAGGCTCAGGCTCTGTGGGATTACTGAGACCTCCCAGACCTTAATGAAGGATTTGGGAGCCCTCTGGAATCATCCTCAACTATGCAAAGTCCAACAAAATTTATGGTTTTATTTGCACCATCTTTGTCACCCCTATCTACTACAGTATGGTATTTTAGTTTATTTGAATTAGCTCATACCTAGCTGGAATTGGTAGCTGATCTCAGCACTGATAGTTGGGGAAATGTAATTGTATTATAGCCTGCTTAACCCAGCTTTTAACACCTTTAACCAAGTTTTCTAAATTATAATGTCGGTAAAATGATGGTGTGAGAGGCAGTCATAAAATAAGTTTACACAGTGTATAACTTCGTAACTGAAGGACCTGCATTGATTGTTTCAGGTGAATTTGTTAATCACTGTTGGCAACACTGCATGTTGATTTGGCTGCCACCTACTTACTGTACATTGGTTATAGGAGTTGGTTCAACATGGTGACTTGCCTGGAACAGTGCCCTGTCATTTCTGCAATGATATTCTGAGTCTGTCAGTGGTCAAGAATTTCTCTAGTGCATTGTCACAGGAGATGAGACATGGGTTCATCACTGTACTCTGGAAACAAAATGTGCCAGCATGGAATGGAAACACCCTGGGTCCCCCTGACCAAAGAAATTCAAGATTGTGAGGTTCACTGGCAAAGTGATGGTTACCATGTTTTGGGACCACAAAGGCATTTTGCTCACTTCATGTGAAAATGCGCAACAATCAATGCAGCTGCATATTGTTCAACACTGGAACATTTACAAGCAGCCATTAAATGTAAACATTGTGTACTGCTCTGTAGGACAGGGCACTGTTCAGTTGAGCTGCTATGTTCAACCGACTCATATAACCAATGTATGGTAGATGGCAGATGAATTGACGCACAGTGTTGCCAACAATGATTAACAAATTCACCTAATACAAACATAATCAATGTAGGTCCTTTAGTTACAAAATTATATGCTGTGTAAACTTATTTTCTGACTGCCTCCTGTATTTAACCCTACAGTGAACATGGGCTTCAGTTTAATGTTTATAGTTTAAGGCTGATTAACATATTGGGTAATCTTAATATTGTTGAAACTGCAGGGAAGAATTAGGCCTAAGCTAAATTAGAATGTAAGTCTGTAATTTGACATTTTAAGTGCTTGAACCTATTGCAGTAATTCCCAACCTTTTTGAGGCAATGGCCCACCTCCCCTGTTGCTAAGCTGGTATGTTTATGTAAGGTTTAATAAGCAAAATTTTGTTAACATTTATTAATATAATGCTAAAAGCAAGCGAGTGAGCCATGGCCCACTTGTTGGGAACCAGTGACCTATTGTATTGAAATTTATTAACTACTCCATTATTTTGAAGGAATGTATTATATCTGGGATGCTGTCTGTGTCTGGGAAGAAGGTGTTGCATATGGACCGGAATAAGTATTATGGAGGAGAAAGTGCTTCAATAACCCCCCTGGAGGATCTCTTTACAAAATTTGGTCTCCCTCCTCCTGACGACTCTTATGGTCGTACAAGGTGTGATTCCATTTTCTGTTTTTGTTGGTAGGTGTAGTTTGGGTATTATCCAAACTGATCACAAATATACCAGAGAGAATGCGTATGTGGTATTAGGTTGACCAGTCCAGAGTTTTATTTGCTTATTGTCCGTAAATAAAAGGTTTGTAGTCATTTTTCTTTTCTAGTTTTACTTCAAAGAACTGGAAAAACTTCATATAGAACCAAAGCTTGCTTATAAAAAAAAAAAAAAAAAAAAAAAAATGGTTTGTTTCTCTGTATTTGATATGTTTTTAACCTCCTTTGCTGTGTCAATAACTAGTCTGCCCAAAATATGATGATGCAACTATGCTGCGAGTCATTAGTGTTGAATAGGTTAAACAAAGTTGTAATATTATAACTTCAAAATTAGCAGTTTTCACATTTATCTCCAATCACGCATCAAATTCCAGAATCTTGATTTGTACTTTGTACATCAGTTAATACATTTGACAGATTGGTAGGTTGGTCTATTTACTTCTAACACTACCATTCCACTAAACTTTACAGAGCATGGATGATTTGTTTTATTAGATTTTACATTTTTTAATTTCCTGCATAGGCTGCATTCTCCAACATTAAATAGCCTATGGCTACACCCATTTAAAATTTCCATGATAAACTTGCAGGCCTACTTGTTTGAAATTAATTTTGAATATCAATGAATGTATATAAGCCCGTAATAAAGCTACAGTAGCCTATGTTTTATCTAGGTTAAATCAGTAGGTCTTCAACTAGCTACTTTATATTGTTTTTTTATATTAAATAGGGAAATAAATTGAATAATCTATATACAAAGGGTTGACAAAAGTAGATACTCCACAATAATTGTCCCCGGGTGGGGGGAATGTAAAGCTTAGCAATAGGGACTGACTAAAAGTACTTCAACACTTTCGGAACTGAAACTGAAAGTTAGCTTGACTTTCAGCTGAAACTGAAAGTAGTGTGCTTTATATGAAAGTATCGTAATATAAAATGGAATAATAATACTTTATATGTAATGTAATTCAATCACTTTATTATTCCTTTTCATGCAAAACATAGCACATAATTAAATAAAACAAAAAAAACATTCCAAAAATATTAATATTCATTAATGCAAATGAATAAGAAAACGAAGATATTTTGATTCATTCCATATTCAAAGTTCAAATATTTCAAGTTTTTTTGAAAGGAGGATGACATCTTCACCATTTATTGGGGGTCAAATTCTTCCATTTGGTGTTGATGACATTGCCAATTCCACTGAACCCGAAGGGTGGCTTTGGTCAAGTTTACTTTGGTTTTGGTCAGTCCCCACTTAGCAATGGAATGCCAGAATGTGTGTTAGTTTTACTTAATGCAGAAAGGAAAGCAACATGATTCTAAGTATTCTAATTCAATTACTCTGTCTGTCAAATCAAAAATGATGGAAAAAATGTCTACTTTTGTCAATCCTTTGTATATGTAATTATAGGCATGCATCATCATTAAATGTCTTGTTTAGGGTGTTCACATCTATGGTGTCTGCCCTCTTAATATACTCCTATATAAGTTATGCATTTAAACTGCCAGTAGTAATTTGCAAACAGCCCATATATCATACAAATACATAATCCACTGTTGAAAGGCTTATTTTGATCTATGTAGTAAGCTGTAACCAAAATGCACAAAAATACATTGCGTGTATTTTCTGTACATTTGATGCAACCCTGCTGCATATATGTAAAGCATTCACGTAGATAGCCAAAGGAACAGAATTGAGCTAAATTCCATTGATATTTTTTTTGCAGGGATTGGAATGTGGATCTGATTCCCAAGTTTTTGATGGCCAATGGACAGCTTGTGAAGCTCTTAATTCACACAGGTGTTACCAGGTATTTGGAGTTCAAAAGTGTAGAGGGAAGTTATGTTTATAAAGGAGCCAAGATTGCCAAAGTTCCTGCGGATGAAAAGGAAGCTTTAACATCAGGTAATTATTTATTTTTTATTCCCACCCGAAGATTTGCGTTGGTCTAAGTTGTGAAGTTTCTTGCATCACAAGAGTCAAGAACTTGAACTTTTTGTCTTTGTATACTAATGTGGCTCTTGGTTGAAATGCATTTTTTTTCTTGACTCATATATTCAAATCAAGAGAGGCACAGACACCTTGGATAGTTGCTGAATTCTCGTGTTTTATTGCAGATCTCATGGGCATGTTCGAAAAGCGTAGATTTAAGAACTTTTTAATGTTTGCTCAAGATTATAGGGAGGAGGATCCAATAACATGGAAAGCCATGCCAGGATTTGATCCTAGAAGTACTACAATGAGTGCAGTGTTTGCTCATTTTAACTTGGATAAAAACACTATTGATTTTACTGGTCATGCATTAGCGTTACACAGGTAATTACAGTTAGAAAATTAAATTTTTAATAATTTAAGTACTAAGTTTGTTAAATGAGACAAAGGCAGTTTTTCAGTTTTTAATGAATTTTTGACCAACGAAAATGTAAGATTTGGTAACAGTTTGAATAATTTTTAAAAATCATTATTGTAAGGCTTTTGAGTTTTTAGGCATTGAACCATAATTATCCTTGACTAGAAATTGTGTGGAAGTAGTCTTTAAATGAATTATTTAGTGGATGACTGCTTTTCACCATACATTATTGTAGAAGAACTTTAATCATTAAAATAAAGCGTGTACAAAAGTAGGTCGTGTAGGTTAAATTATGAGTAAGCCTGAAAGCATGATAAAAAGGGCCTTTGTCTCTCTCCATTCGGCCTCAATGACTTCAGTTAGTGCCAGGGAACTATGATCAGCGCGTGTACAAAGTAGTTTGTCACATTCTTGTGCACTATTGATAAGAAGTTTGAGTTTTTGTTTTTCAGAGATGATTCTTATCTGTCAAAGTCAGCTGGGGAAACGCTGAAAAGAATAAAACTTTACAGCGATTCATTAGCTCGCTATGGCAAGTCTCCTTACCTTTACCCTTTGTATGGATTGGGCGAATTACCTCAAGGCTTTGCAAGGTATGACCCGTTCTGGTTGTAGATCTATTAAAAGTTTGTTTGAAGTTGTAGTAGAGTCGGTTCGTGTTCACTATTAGTTGGCACACAATTACAGTATTTGGTTGATCTCATTTAAAGTCAAAATAGAAGGCAAATTAAGAATGATAATTGATTGTAAATAACTTGCTGTGCCTTTTATTCATTTTTAATTGATTAGAAATTAATAGGTATCTGTAAATTTAGTAATGTTAAATAGTATTGTGTACACGAAAAGTGCGAGTGACTAAAATTGGTGAGAGTGGATGTTTTGATTTGCTTCATCTGTGTGAAACCAAGTTGAAACAGAATGACAAGGAATAGAAAGTTTGTTTAGATAGGAGGAGGAATTGTGGAATGTATTAAATGATATGGTTGGAAGCATTGGGGGACATAGAGTAGTGATAATTTGTGATCTGAATGGAATAGATAATTGGACTAAAGCTTTGAGTGACAGTGAAGTATATGGCTGAAATAAATTGATATATCAGTCCAGATGGCCAGAAACTAGCGCATCTCCAGGTCAACGAATGCAGTCTATTGCTCTCTAACTCCTGTATTATTAATGTACCATCGGGATTCGAACACCCACAGACTTCACTGGATTCACTGCGATTGAAGCTGCTGGCGAAAGTATTATGATGGAAATTGAATAAACTACGTGTGGAATATTCCACACTTTTTCATGAATGTTCATAAGAAAACGTGTAATGCGTGCAGCTGTGTACAGAATGGTGCGAAGAAAAAGGTGACTGCATGGTGGAATAGAGTTGAATTCAATGAAAGGGGGAAAAAATATTAAAAACAAAGTTTGACTGATAAAAGGATGTTTGAGGTGTATAAAGAATGCGTAAGAACGTTAAACATAATGAAAGAGTAGATAAAAATTTGGAATGGAAGATGAATGAACAGTTTGTGGAAAATAAAGTTATTCTGGGAAGAAGTGCAAAAGTTAGTTTGGTGACATGACTGGTAATATGAAAGACAAGCGTCAGTGTGTTTGTGCAAGATGAGCAAATGCGAAAGAGATTTTGAGTGTTTTAGTGAGCTTGTAAGTGATGGAGATGAACAAGAATCAAATGGGAATTCAGTTAGTTTTAGGGGCGTATGTATATTGTACAGGTGTATACTAAGGAGGATAAGACATTAAGATAGAGGAAATTGAACGAACTGTATGCAAGCTGAAAAGGTTGGTAGGAATTGATGCGATATATAGTGAAATAATTCAACATTAATGACGATGCGCCTCGGTGGTGTAGTGGTTAAAGTTGCTGACTACGAATCCATCGGCCTCTGGATCGAGACCCGGTGATGCGCACAGCAAAACCTAGCTGTTAATCTTTCCACACGACAAAAAATTGGTTGGTAATGGTAGATAAATGGGTACCCCTGGGTAGCCTAGTGGTTAAGACTGGGCTGCTGGTGGGGCGTGGTTCGGATTTCACGTTAAACTGTAGGGCTAAGGTGGAGTGAGAAGAGAAACATACATGACGTTTATGTACTGTATAATATAAGTAAATAGATCTACCAAAACTTTGAAACTGCGCAGGTAACTACAGTCCAACAGCAGTGGTGGGCGCGGTACCAAAATTTGGGGGTGCGGTACTGCGGTACCTCAGCATGCCCAGTGCGTTACGCGGTACTGCGGTACTTTTTCAGGTCCCCCTGGTGCGTTCCGCGGTACTGCGGTACTGCACACAAGAACAACACAAGTAATAGCACATATTTTCAGAAATTGCATATCGGCGATTTCGCACCTGAACTTTCTGCCATAATGGCTAAAAATCGATCTTTGTCACAGAAATGTAACACACGTGCAACCGGCTCAAAAGCAAGCACTGCACTGAGGCGTTGTGATAGGATGGCAACGTAACATGTTCTGAACGAAAACTTAACGTGTCTAGAGTTAGGCTGATGCAACACACGCAGCATTCGTCTTACTGTACTCCTGTAATAAGGTTTACTTCAAAAAAAAGTGTTAATTTTTTGAAAAGTCGTGTTTGTCGGTACCGCGGAAAGTACCGCGGAAATTTGAATGCGGTAGCGGTACTGCTGTACTTTCAGCGATCCTTTGCGGTACCGGTTTGGTAGTGCGGTAGTACCGCAGTACCGCAAAAAATACCGCAAGTGCCCAGCTTTGTCCAACAGTCCCGCCTGAAATGAAAACTGTTCTTGTGCTCACCACGCCTCCACCTTGGAGAACGTGCGTTCTCTCAGAAGGTACACGCCCTCGAGCAGTCTTGTCTTACAAAGAGAAAACTGTTCTGTTGGTGTAAAACGGATTAACCCAATGTGAGATGACATTCGGGAATGGTGTGGATTGAAGAAGTCATTGGAGATGAGAATATGTTTGTATGATGGTGCGGAGAGAATGAGTAGCGATAGAATTGTAAAGGTGTCTAATGACTAAAGAAAGACGGAAGTATGGAAGGACATAATTAGTAAATGCGAATAAACTTGCTAATGTAAATGTGGCACAACACAACAGGAATGGAACCGGTTTGCGAGATGTGTAAGTGAACACGCCGATATGACACTGTACCACAAGAGGTACGGCCCCACCCTTTACATGAAAGGTAGTAATGAATGGTTGAATTTGGGTTGTACAATGTACATTATTCGCAGTGGTGATTCTGTGTTAGTAGTCTTCGTATCTCGTGTGTAAAGTTGGAGAATTGGAATTGGACAGTTGAAAATTGGACTTTTAGGATACGTTTGTCAGTCTGCACGGATTGGGGAATTTAAGACACAAGTTTACTCTTCACTAGCTTATTGTTGAAACTTCGTAAAAGATATTGCATTGGCGGGAAATTAATGGTAATTCCCCTACCCATATCTTATATCTCAAGAGTTCGGTATGATGATAGCCATTTGTATAGATAATACAATGTTTTAATTTTCAGACTGTCCGCCATTTATGGCGGTACGTACATGCTTGACAAGCCTATTGACGAGATCGTCATGGAGAATGGCAAAGTGGTTGGCGTAAAATCGGGAGAAGAGGTAGCAAAGTGCAAGCAAGTATACTGTGATCCTTCTTACGTACCGGATAGAGCAAAAAAGGTAGGATATTCTTTTGATAATTTGGTCACTTATTTGCAGGCAAAATGTATCTCTGAATTAACTTGTAGTGGTCCTAGGCTGTAGGTCTATTATAATGAAGGCAAATTTAGATGAGCGAGACCTTTAAGCGGCGAGGTCACCAATGGTCTTTCGACTATAAAGAAATAAATTTTACCAATGAAATAAAAATAGTTCCGTGGTTTTTGGTTAAATTAACAAAAGTAAAGGAAATATATTTTTAGACACTATTATTTACGTATAGATTTCCGCAATATTATGAAATGTTTAACGCCACTGAGAAGTTTATACATAAATTAATGATGCCATGATATTAGTTACAATAATTGCAACAAAGAAATATACGATATGGCCTATCAACACGATGAACTTTACGAAACATTGAGGCCTATTAATGAGGATAGGTTTTATACCAGGGTTGTGGAGTCGGTGAAAAAAGTTTCCGACTCCGCCTCCAGAAATTTTACAAGTCCGACTCCTACTGTAGTATATACTAACCGTATGGCATATATACTTACATACAGGGTGTTCCGTAAGTCTGGAACCATAGGGCAAGATGATAAAAACGGCAATAAAACGCCGGAGAGACTTTTGGGGACTTTGTGAAATGAGCGAGGATGGTAGCGGCTGTCATCGTCAGGATCATCCTATGGATCCCGTTTCCCTGAACTTTGCTACAAGTTTGCCGACACAGCTGTGTGTTATCGGCGCGCGGTCTGGATGCAATCTGTTAAATTCCTCAGCAACCTCCCTCTGACTCCGATTTCCTACGAGCAGAATTACTTGGATGCGTTCTTCCTTATTCAAAGACATCATGGGCACTTGCATTAACGGAAAAACATGAATTACTTATTTTACCCTATGGTTCCAGACTTATGGGACACCCTGTAGTATAGGTATGGTGTAGGTGAATGAATAGTCTCCGTGAATTTCGAGTTTTAATTTTTAAATCTCGATTTTAATTCTTTCCTCGTACAATAATATTTAATAGTTATAAAAATATAAGACACGAAAGTTGAAACTATTTCAAAATGGTTCGGTATATAAAAAAGCAACTGCAATAAATGGAACAATACACAAATACTTTACAACCACATACAGTATATATACTGTACTCTTATACCTAAACTGAATTTCTCAGAAACAGGATCGCTTCAGTTAGGTCCTCCTTCGTCGCCGCTCTCGAGTCGGATCTGACGATTCGGAGGGCAGAAAAAAAACGCTCCACGCTGACTTAAGTCGGTTGCAACGCTGTTGACAGTCAGAGCGGCATTTTGAACAATCTCGGACTATCGCATCTTTCACTTTCAGCTTTGCAGTACGGTCAATTTTTTTCTACCTCTCCCAGTGCATGAGAAAAATCCAATTTGAAGTTAGCTAGCGCAGTCGGGCTCCTTTCTCCGCTTTTTTCCAAATCTAATCGACGACGCTTTGACCGCTCCTGGTCGTTTACATGTTTTTCGAAATCGAATTCTTCATCTTTGGAATTGGATGAGGAGGATAATGATGTAAGGCTGCCGTGTTGCGGCCCACTACAGCCTGGTCTTCCGCTCGTAGACCTTTCATACGAATGGCTACTTCGCATAAAGCGGCTTTACCTCTAATTTGCCGTTCTTCTGTCAGTGACTCGGTACGTGGCGTCAACGTAGATAGCAGCCAATCGGATGTCATTGTCCAGCAGACGACTTTCTCTGCGCGGCATTGAGTTCATAATGCCATCGGCTATCATGCCACCAATTTGAGAGAGGCGGAAAATGAGGGTCTTCCACTCCTTATAAAACAAACCAGGAGTCGAGTCAGCCGCTTGCGAGTTTTTGGTAACGGTATATGGATGGCGAACCGAGCTTTGAAGTTCCTTCACTTATCCCATTGGACTTGTCATCGTGACATCCGGGTTGGCCATGTCACTAAGGAAAGGTTTTAGTTTAAGCACACGCTGAATCAAGTATGTACTCTCCCACCGAGTTGCTCGATCCAAAATCGCCCCTTTTCCAGCACGTCACTTCAGTATAGCATCTAGTTTTGGTGTTCTAGCAGCCACCACGACGTTTCGCAACTTGCCAATAAGACTGGCCGCATGTTTTTTTCTCGATGGTGCTCATCATGTTGGTGGCATTGTTGGTCACGATCGATAAGACTTGTTCTTTGCCAATGTCGAACTCTTCCAGAACGTCCATCACTAGTTGTTGGAGATAATCACTTGTATGTTGGGCTTCAGTGTCCCTTACTGCTAGTGACGTCATCAATCGCGCGCCATCTATTGAGCAAAATAAAAACGGCCTAATGTGTACATCTGGATACAAAGTTATAAAAGAGAGGCATTTTTTCTCTGAATTATTATTAGGATTTAGGTAGGTAAAAAAATAAGTTAGTGTGTCCAATTGGTCTGAAAATACGACAAAGGGTTAAAAAGACATTCTAATCAGGCGGACGTTCCGAGAAAACGCGCGCAGCACCTAGAAAATTCCGAGAAACCACGTGCAATTAAAAATTTCAAGGAAACACGTGTAGTTTTAAGATTTGGAGTAGGAGTTCGGGGATTTGTACCAACTCCGACTCCACCCAAAAATAACCGACTCCACGACTCCGACTCTACAACCCTGTTTTATACAACGACAATTAGGCCGACTCGCGGACACACACTAACGAAAGGGTAAAACTCCTTAAACAGTCACTTTTATATAGCCTAATCTCGCGTAGGCGTTGGTCACTAGTTCATAGGCTATTACGCGAAAGCCTAAAACTACACAATATACTGTAGGCCAAGACGATTGGATGGACCTATTCAAAAGTTTACCAAACCTGCTGCAGTAGATTGTGTAGTCTGTTGAGATGGAGACGAACTTTCAATTAGAGATAAACGTTAGAATCCTGGAAGCCATTAGTTCGTAGGCGTGGAAACGCTTGCAGAGGAATTCACGTCGGTGCTCAATAGGCCTGTCGGCTTCTAATGACTGGAAACTATAGGCCTTGGTCAGTGATGAAAGTAGGCTAATTTTAAACCTATCGATCAGCTGGATGATGATGATGAAGAGGCCAACCGAGAAAGCTTGCGGGAAAGGGGATGCTTTGTTGCTCGAAGAGTTGTAGGCCTGCATCCAATTTCGGAAGCCCTTAGGCGAGTGTGTGGATGGCATCCAGTGAGGAGACATATAATGCCAGTGAATGGATGATGGAAATGTCGTCGAGAAGGGGGGGGAGAGAGTATAGAATTTTGTTAATGAGGTATATAGAAGTTGAAACCTTTTGTATTTGTCCCTATAAACTTAAACAATAATTTTCTAGTATATGACCAGCGTTTGGTCGCGGACACACTCTCTGGACCTTCAAACCAGATATGTTTCTCTATATTGTGCCTCGAAAATGGCCTTAAATTTTTACTTTAAAAAATTTTACTAGTTTCAAACTGGTACCAGAAATAATTTACATTCAGTTAATTAATTTGTGAAAGCCTAGAACCTACTTTATATAATAAATTCCCATTGGTTCGGGCTCTATCCTTTACTCGTATCTTCATAAAAAGACAAGGCCCCAGTGCCAGTGCCACACGTAAATTTCATGCTTATGATAATTAGTAGTATTTTGAAGTCGGTGAACCAGTGTATTTGTCCCATCAAAATTGTGAACTTGGCAAGATTAGGCAGTTAAATCTGACCAGATAATCTACAGTATTCAACTAATAATAATACTAATAAAAATAATAATACTTAAGTATCCGGCATAACCTTCGTAGTCTCGAGGCGACAAGCGGTATCGGTGACCTTGAAATAAATAAGTTGAACGAACGGATGAATTTGAGAGCAATATATGTAGTCAGTTTAGGGGAGCGGAGAGGTAAAAGATTTTAGAAGTAAAGGCGGGCCTCTGAGCCGTCTCTCACGGTGCCAAATTGTTACTTGCAAATACAGTATATTTAGTTTTATATAACACTTACATTTATAGGGAAAAAATAGGGCGGTTTTTTTTTAGTCAAATATTGGACCAATTTAGCTCCAATTTTGCTGAATTTTGTTCTTGCAACACGGATAAAGGATCTTAAATCTGACTTAAAATAACTAAAAACAATCGCAGCATGAAGGTGATAGGAACAGAACACAAAGTAAACAGCTTGAGACGATAATTCACTCGCTGAGAACTTAATTATAATAAGGGTAGCTGAAGTTAGAGACAAAGTGAAACTGATATAATAAAAGACTGAAATTGGACACTTTCAAGAGCAAAAGTGCTAACGCAGTACGCACTGAAACTAAATCCACCAGAAAAACCAAATTCACGAGTAAAAGGAACTAGTGAATTTAGGACGTCCACCTCGGCTATAAATGTAATATGCGAAGATGAAACTTACACGTAATACTAAAAAAAAAAAAATATCAAAGCTGAAAAGATCAATCATCATTGTCAGTGATGGCGTATGCGAAGAAATTTGTTGGGGAAAAATACATAAAGAGAAGCTCCCTGAACTTGTAAAAGCGAGAAGACTCAAAGTTGCCTACTTCCTTGGAGCGAAGTTCATTATAGAAGAAAAAAAAAACTTTCAAAAGAGAATTCCTTGGCCAAAGGAGTTGACCTTATTAACAAAAGGACATTCGAGGCTATGAAAACTTAGAAAAAGGCGTCCCACATGTTATGAGACACCCTGTGTACCGGAATTCCGGCCATTTACCGCGAGTTCCGGTTCCGGCCGGAACTCTGTCTGATATCCGGCCAATCTGGAATCAGTTTTCAATGCTATTAAATAAAAATACCACTTTCTCTTTTTGGTACCAAATGATAAACATTACGATGTTTCATTGTAGGTGCTTAAAAAGCCGAGTTGTACTATAATAATTGCTACCTTTATTGCTGGTCCTCTTGATAAAAGTCTTCAGAACAGAGTGCAAATAGCTTTACTGCTATTTTTATCATCAATTAAATATTTCCAAACTCCAGAAGTGGGCATTTTTTAAAAATTTATTAGACTATAACGTAGCCTTATGTTTATGAAAAAGTTATGTAAATTAAATGTATTTAATATTTATATACATGAAGAGAGAACATAAGTTATAAAACGAGTGAAATATCTTGCTTAATAATGAGGCGCCACGTGCGAGAACCATTTAAATGCCAAAAATAAAAATTTCCAGAAAACGCAGTTAAAGTTTACCAATTTAGAAATTAATACATATATTATTTAATTATAGACCTACTAGTTAGGGCCTAAGCTAACACGCAAGGTTCCGGCAGCCATAACCAAAATTTGTTGGCCAGATATTCCGGCCAAAAAACTGGTTCCGGTACGCCTCTAATATAAATTACCTTCCACACTTTTCTGATATTCATTTTACTAATGAACTAAATGTTGATGAAATCCCTTTAAATGAATGCACTGTAACAAAATTTTTTAGAGTATAATGCTAGACAAGAATTTACAGTGCAATGATCATGTAAATTAGATCTCAAACATTTCAAGGGGAGTGTCTATGTTTGAACTTGATGTAGTTCTTAAACGGGTTTAATAAGTATGATACAGAGTTAATAAATGTAACTCTGTATCATACTTGTTCTTCCTTACATAACATTATGTACCCTTGTATGGGGAAATTCCACTAACAACGCTTTTAAACAGTATCTTTGTAATCCGAAAACGAGCAACAAGGTTAACTGATGCTGATATCAATGATGATTCAAGTACTTTATTTAAAGAGCTATAACTACTGAAGCTCAAAGATGTAATCAAATTGACACATTCTATTATTTAAAAGTGTAAGAAAAAATATTTTGTAACTCGTCAGTAAGTCCACTCGTATCAGACTACAGATAGATCAAATCACATCTTCAATTTAGGTTGTCTTTATCTCGGAAATTGTCTATTTCAACGGTCACGTAGTTGAGTGATGACTAATTTGACTACTTAATTGTTTACCCAGGTTGCCCAAGTGGTTCGAGCAATCTGCCTCATGGACCATCCCATCCCCAGTACTAAAGATGCCCTTTCTACCCAGATTATCATTCCTCAGAAACAAGTTAATAGAAATTCAGGTTGGTCCACATTTTTTGTAGTACCACATTAAAATATAAACTTTTTAAAATTTTATCTTTTGAACTTCACCGTTTAACCAGATTCGTATCAAAGATTTTATGTACAACGTGAGTGCAGTAGTAATAGTGTCGGCACAGACCCGACTTTTAAACAGTTCAAAACTCGGACACTATTCATTCAAAGAAAAAGTACATTTTACAACGATTAATGTTTCATTAAAAACTGATTCTACCGTAACGTTTTTTTCTCCCTTTTTAGACATTTATGTGTCATTAGTATCATATACTCACCAAGTGGCAGCCAAAGGCTGGTTCATCGCCATTGTTAGTACTACTGTTGAGACGGATAAACCAGAGGTTGAGATCAAACCAGGGCTTGACTTGCTAGGACCTATCAAACAGAAGTAAGTTTTGTAGAGTTTGTGATGAATCTTGCTTTCAAATAATCCCTTAGGGATCCATGAAAGAAAACAATGCTGTTTATTTAAGTTACCGAGAGCAGTCTTTTTTTAATGTGAACTGTTAACCTTTTGTAAACAAAATACACACCCACTTGTTTAGTTTCCCATTGTTCCTGAATAGGAAATGGGAAAGCACTGAAACTAATTACGCAAAAATAAAAATTACACTTTCATCTTTTACAGTCTTCCTCCACTTTTGTGTTATGCTTTTGCAATTATTATTATTCATTCGCTACATTCGCATAAATGTAGCATATTTATTTCTACGATCAGCCCCCTTCACAACAGTTATGCTTCTTGATTTATTAATCTCTCCTGTTTTCACTTTTGACAATGAACTATCATGCCAAATGAGCGTCTTGCATCTATACATCAGTGTCGGCACCAATACACTTCAAAAAACTTTAAACCTCTTGCTGTATCTCCACTCAGGCACTTCTTTTCTACCTTTGCTCGCATTCCTTCACTCTACTACTTGCAATTTCTAATGTATTTGTACCTCTTTTTATCAGTCGCCCCAAATATTTAAAGTTTCTACATTTACCACACCATTACATGCCTACTCCTTCTCTCAAAACAACCACCACGTTTTTATTTGTATTCACTTTACAAATCACTGCTTTCCTTAATTCGCTGATGCTACCCACAAGCAGCACACTAGCATACATCGGATGTGACATTTGCTACTCGTTCTCTTTCAGAATTAGATTTTTCTAGCTTTTTTTTTTTTTTTCCTCGCGCTTTATTCCATCCCATATACACCTCAACATCGTCAGCTTTCCAACATTAATGAAAGTCGTTCAACCGAACCCTTAAATCTTGCCCACATAATTTCTCGCTACATTTTTTATCAATTGAGCACTGGCACCGTGTATTCTGACCATTTGCCACAAAGCAGAGCTTTTCACGTTGTCCAAATTATAAATCTATGTACAGCCACCTCTTATTTCAATTGGGTGTCTTGTCTTGCTGTAAGCTTCCTTGTTCATCTCCAACCAACAGGTCCATAATCTTTTTTACTCTGTGACCACTTTTGTACACTTTTTTCCGGTAACAATGGCGATGATAAACTTGGCTTTCGCTTCCGGCCGAATTGTTCATTTCGACGAAGGCCAAGCTTACTGTCCCACCTTGGACCTACAAGGAAATCTGAAATAACAAAGTTCGAGCAAACTCGATTCCGCGCCCTTCCGATCAGCATCCCAGTGTCTTAACCAGTAACCCAGGTGAATAATGATTCTAATAATTGGGGTTGTTAACCTCCGTAACAGTTAACATATTTTGGCACAAGTCGGCTACAGTTATATGCAGATCCGATCCACGGGTCGCGACATCATCCAAATGCTGAAAATATCGAACGGGAAGCGGTATTGCGACGTTTTCACGACATATCCCGTGTGCCTTTTCAATTATAGTATTTAAAGACTTAACCCATTCGATTTTTACATTCCCTTTTCCTTTTTTTTTTTTTCCTGTTCCCGACAAAATAAATTTGGAGTAGCCTATTGGATTGCACTTGCTCGTCATTCAACATAAATTTGGAACTTCATACGCGTGTGTATCATCATATGACTGTCGCGAGTAAGAATCGGGTTCTTCCACCAGACGAGAACACTGATGACATACGCTTTTACATACTCCTACACCACTCAAACCAACAGCATTCACTTCTCCCTGTTCATCTACCTCGCCTACTAGCATGGAGGGAAAAAAGCCATTTTTGTAAACCAAGAGTTTTGTTTTTTAATTCTGTTAATATAGAATGATTAGGCCTACTATAGTTATTGGACTGGTAAACGTGGTGAAGTATTTCCCTAAATATATTTCCTTTTTACTTATAAGAAATCTTAATATCCCGACGAATTTGGGCGAGAAGGCAGAAACACTCCTGATACAAAATACACAATAGGGCGGCTCGTTTTTACACTTTTTTCGATATTTGATTGGGGGTAGTGCGGAAAAGTTGCGATTTGGAGAGAAAATAGTGTGTAAAATTTTTTTGATCTACGTCAGTACCTTCCGGTGGCGGCGAGTCCTTAAAAATCGAAAAATAGGCCTAACGGGTAGATTGGAAAATGGTTTTAAAGACTTACAAAATAAACAATAAAAATTTCAGCACAATCTGTTAATAACTTCCGGTGGCGTCTTAGCCGTTAAAATATCCAAAATATTGATTTAAAGCAAGTTTTAACAAGATGTTATACAAATGTTAATTCCGGTATATTTCTGTGCAAACAACCCTGAGAACACTATTATAGGCTTGAATAAATTAATAGCAGTCATTGAACAATGAACATTATATAAAAATTATATAAAATTTTTGTGTTTTTAAGGCCTATTTTTCGATTTTTAAGGACTCGCCGCCACCGGAAGGTATTGACGTAGATCAAAAAAATTTTACACACTTTATTTTCTCTCCAAATCGCAACTTTTCCGCACTACCCCCAATCAAATATCGAAAAAAGTGTAAAAACGAGCCGCCCTAATACACAAGGTAAGGGGCCGTTCAAAAATTACGTAACGCTATTTTTGCTAAAACTTACACCCCATCCCCTTTGTAACGTTTCGTAACGTTAGACCAGACACCCCCTATTAAGGATTACACAACATCTTAGTGGGTGTGTCTGGTCTAACGTTACGAAACGTTATAAGGTGTCAAGTTTTAGCCAAACTAGCGTTGTGCAATTTTTGAACGGCCCCTAATGAAGAGAAAAGGAGGAAAGTAAACCGTACACATACATCCACATGGGCATCCTGTTGGACGAGGGTCCCCCTCCCCCCACACACATGGGTAAACTCAACACTTGCGATATTTAATACGCTATGTGTAGTGGCACTTTCAAGCCTTGTCAAAAATAAGACCGTTCCGAACGTACGTACTTCCTAATTGCAGCCGCCACTATTGCATCACTTGGAACAAGTCCATGCTTATTCGCGCAGTCGCTCCTCCTCCCTCCTCCTCCCCCCTCCCCCCTCCCCCCTCCCTCCCCCATTTTCACTTCCAGTAACTTCACCACACTGCAGAAACTCTCCATCGCATTCATAAATCTACTGTCAACACCCATATATATATACTAAAGACCTGCCACAGTGTTTCTCTATTTACTCCGCAGTTTCATTTCTGCAATTCCGCATTTCCTTCCAGAACAACTTTCTATTCTCTACATAATTCTTATTCCTACTCTCCTCCAAATTCTTAATTTACTTTCTTTTGTTACACTAGTATCTTCATACACCCGCGTTCTTTTTCGACTTTCTCACCACAATTATCCTGCATACACGGCCATTTCCTCCTTTTTATCCTTTTACCCGTTACTGCAACCTTGGCATCTCACTACGCTGTTGCCCTCTTCTTGGCACTTGTCTTTGCAACTTTCAGGACGCACGCTTTGCATAACTAATCATAGGCATTACGCATCTCTCGTATCCATTTGTTCTGCATCTTTTACTCTATTCATCATCCACATTTTTTTATGCAGGAAGGTGCCAAGAGCGTATGCCTGCAAAAACGCCCCCCACCACCCCTTCATAGAATGTGGGAGCTATACTCGCCCGCTGCCTCTCGCCACGAATTTTTCCACTTCAATTTTTCCAGAACCAAATTTTTTTTCGTTCACTCCTTTCTATCCTCCATACAACCTCTTTCAGCATATTTCTTCTCACGAGCACGCAGTCTATCAAACTTTTGTCAACATTTGTTCTATACTTTTGTATTCCCTTCTGTTCAGAAAATGAATTAGTTAAATAATACTGTCATTGCACAACTTTTCAGTCTACACCCCCTATCATTCACTGGTGGTATAATTTTGACATTCAGATACCCTTCCGATCGCACAATCAATCTCTCTACAGAAACTTTCTCATCCTCACACTTATCACACGGCCCATATCCAACCACTATCGCCACTTTCATTCTCACGAACTTAAACCATGCACGTGCGCCCGAGCCTATTGTTGTCCCCTTGGGAGAAAGGAGGAGGAGGAATAGTTTGCCAACCCAATCCTATCCCTATCATATCGCAGGAAATGCGGATTTGGCTTCACCTTTCGGTGGGCGGCGTGGTCGCCATATCGCTTTTGTTTATAAAATTACGTAAGAATATCTGTTAAACAAAATAGTGAATAAGTAAAAATTAAGTAGTTTAAGCTACCTTCATCCTACTAAATAGCTTGACTGGTAACCTTGGGCTGATCACAGACCTAACCTTAATATCATAAATAGAATTTACAAAAACCATATTTCTTTGGGTAATTAAATAATAGTTAATAAGCTTACTAAAGTAAATGCCTTAACTATATTATTTCAACAAGAACTTAACCTATAAATTTAAAAAAAAAAATACTTTTAGCTAGTTTTGTCTTTGAAACTATTGTACCTCCAGGTTTATCAGATTTTTAATCATGATTGGCATTGATTCCTTGGTTCATTACTTCATACTGTACAGGAACACAATCTTTCCTGCTTTATGCACACCAAGCCTATTTCTGCTCGTAGTTGCAGTAATCTAAATGAAAAAGAAAACTTCAGTTAGGCTAATGACTTAATCATCCACTTTGCCATGTAACGACTTCTACCGCGTACTTGGAGTCGTACTCGTTAGCAGATTCTTACTACTACTACTACTACTGTCAAAAGAGGGTCTCTCTCCTTTCAATGGAGCCAATATTGGCGAAGTATTTGGAAAATTTTCAATCTAATTTCATAGTAACAGCTTCCTCAAGTTTGCTAACTTAAACGATCTGCTGGAAGGAATTGTGACTGACTTTTTAGTTTTCAGATTTAAACTGCCTCACGTATTTTTGTACTGTCCATTTGCAACTTGTCTAGTGCTATTGCAATTGGTTTCAGAATATAGGACTTGTAGTAATTCTTGTTGGAATAAAGTGAAAATTTTCTAAAATTTTGTTAATTTGGTGAATTACACGGTGTCGATCGTAAGGTTAGTTTCGTCACTATTCAAAAATGGGCCTTTTGCGTTTGAGTTTGTATCATTTGCGGGGGTTGACACGATTTGCTTAATCTCTTATCTATCTATCTATCTTTAATAATAGATTCGTAACGATGTCGGATATATACAAACCCGAATCAGATGGCACCGACTGCCAGATCTTCATCTCGGAAACTTACGACGCCACCTCCCACTTCGAAACCACGTGTCTGGATGTACTCTCTATCTACCGACGTGGCACCGGTGAAGATTTTGACTTCTCCAAAGTCACTCACAATCTAGACGTAGATGATGTGTAAATTTGTCTAAACACTATACTACTACTACTATCACTACTACTGAAACGACTCTTATTCATCTTTCTACTGAAACGTGTAACAAAGTCGCGTTTTTAATACTTTTTATTTTTAATGTAAAGATGTTGAGATGCCTGTTGAAATTATGAATCCAGAGTTCTTTTGTATAATTATTATTATCAATAATTAGATACGGTTGTAGGAAGTTTAAGGTTTTCCTTTTCTTTTTTTTCTTTCGGTATTAAAAAATTTAATGAATTTAATGAAGAGCAAGAAGAATTGATTAATTTTAAAGGAGTTTACGTTTATATATATATATATATATATATATATATATATATATATATAAATCAGTATTTGCTGTAGTAATTACTAATTTTTTCATAATTTTATGTATGATAATGAGCATAAGCTACAAAATATGAATAATTGTTGTTTAATTTTTATTTTGAAAGGGGATA
Source organism: Bathynomus jamesi (assembly GCA_023014485.1). Taxonomy (NCBI): domain Eukaryota; kingdom Metazoa; phylum Arthropoda; class Malacostraca; order Isopoda; family Cirolanidae; genus Bathynomus; species Bathynomus jamesi. The sequence continues at coordinate 905,401 of JAJOZX010000805.1, read as the reverse complement.
GTCATTTGATTAATTCTTTTTCTTGTTTATGCTGTTCCTCGATTAAAAAGTAGTGTTGATTTATTGATCAGTTATCAAATTGAGGGGGGAAATTAGTGATTTTGGGTCAAATGTTATATTTTCATTCATTGACACGTTCATTTGGTCATCATCCCATTGTCATTAGGTCTCATATTTAGGAGAAATAATAATAATAATAATTGCTTATCATTTATAATTTCTTTTAATTAATAGGGTAAAAAATCTCTTGTTGGTATTTGTGTAACATCTTTCCCCATTTGAAAATATATACATACCATACATAATAATTTCCATGTTGTGGAACAAAATGCAGGTATCATGCAGCCATTCTTTTAAGATATTTGGGGACTATTTTACTATCCACTTCACTCTCGCGTAGTAAATCTCAGACAACTTTCGAAACCTTGTCATTATTTAGTGAAGTAGCTTCAATGTTCTTCTTTCAAGGTCTTTTTGCTATGTTTAATTTTGGTCTTCTCCGGTCTATCGAGTACGTAGCAAAGTTTCCCTGAAGTGTTTGGAGAAGGCCGCCTTTTGTTTTCTGATTTAAAAAAAAAAAAAAAAAAAAAAAATTTTCATGGCAGTTCTCAGTTTTGTTGTCCTGAGGTTTTGTATATGGAGACGGTCACTTATATTCGCACATTGCTTCCTTATATTGTGAACTATCGGAGATACATTACACACACACTTGAGGAATTTTAAAATGTAATACAAAATTTATGAAATTATTATTGTATTGAAAGGCATTCCATTGTAAAATAAAATTTTGTGGCTGAGTCTATATAATTTTTTTACCTTTTACTAGGTACATAAAACAATTTTTTCAGTAAAGCGAATCATTTAGTTTTAAAGTATTTTTAATATTGTTTTTAGACAATTCATATACCTGCTACGGTATTAATATACAGGGTGTACATAGTCAGGATCTATTTTTGTGAAGCACTTGGAAATTATATGGAATTCAATCATGAAATGATAGTGGTAACATTTATTAAATAATTAAGAGTAGGATTCGACAGAGTTAATGGTGGTACCAGTTGGCATGAATTCTGAATGGAAAGTCTAGGCCGGGTCGAATTTCTGGGGGCAGATCGGGCACACTGTGGGGCTTATGAATTGGGGTCCTGACCAACATACTCCCAAAAAAGTTATGCTCCCCCCTGTACCACTAGCATACTCCCTCCTATTTTTGGCTCCGCCCCAAAAATGAAAAACTCATAAATGGAGACCATTTAGAGCATCTTCTCAGAGATACCCCCCCCCCCCCCCCCTAAAATTGCATAATATATATCGTGTGCAATTTTCAGGCAATTACCTCAAATTTGGATTTCTCAAAATTTTCACCACGCGTATTTTCTCAAAATATTTGCTATATCAGAAAATTGATTACACAAAAACCGTTTGTGTAATCAATTTACTGAGCTGTTGAATTTCAAATTCAATACCAATAAATTTCATGTTCTAATTATATATTTTTACAGGAATTATAAGAATTTATGCTCTTTAGATTTACTTATGATCCATGCATGATTCTAAAAAGCTGAATTTTTAATTTTTTAAAAGGTTGAAAAAATGTCAACCAGAGACAAATCTTCGAATGCAGCTTTTGGTTTTGCCACTGAATTCCGCCGATCAATGATTCCTACAAAGGCAGACGTTGTCAGACACTATTTCTTCATTCAAAAGAGAGAGAAAATCAAATCAAGTCAAGGGGATTAGCAACTGCGAACAATTGCTACAATATAGTTACCAAAGATATTCAAGATATTTGGGCATGTTCTCTTTCCCTGTCATTCAAGAAAGATCTATTTCTTCTGCAGTGGAAAGATTAATCAGATCAGCTCTTTCCTTGAACAAGGTTCCTCTACGTCAAAGGAATGAAAATTTTGCTGAAAAACTTGCTTCATATGATGAAATGCTTGCTTCATATGATGAAATGCTTGACATTTGTACTTGCAAATGTTATGATAAAGGAATAGAAAGGCCGTTTTGTCGATGCGAGGTAAAAATCCCAATGGTAGAGTGGGAGTCATTTGCAGGCCAAAAGCAAAGAATAAATCAATTAGGGCCATTTGATCGTGAAGCTGCCGCTGTCCAGAGACGATCCCTCTCAAGAACAAGAGAAGAACAAGAAGGGCAACAAAGGTCTCAAGTGGAAATGGCAGAGGCTATGGAAGTTGTACCATCTTCAGTAGATGACTTTAGCGAAGATATAGAAGACAGTGACAATGAGCTAGAATTCGTGCCCGATGTGGAATTGATTGAAAATGATCAAAATAGGTATTCATACAATGAATTACCATTGGTGGCAGACCGTTACCATGTGAGTTCGAGAGCTACATGGGCTATTGTTAATGCTGCATTGAAAGATATGGGAATAATCGATCAATCTAACATGCTTGATAGGAAGAAAATAGAGAGAGAGAGAGAGAGAATTCATGTAGGCAAGAAAAATAGTTAGATTTAGATGTGAATATTGAATGTATAGGGTTTGATGGAAGAAAGGATGATACGTTAACCAAGCATGGAAAAGAGAGAACATTATGTGCTGATCAAAGACCCTGGAGGTATCTCTGTAGAGTTGTAGACCATCTCTGCCCTGACGCAGGAAATGCTCGGTGTATAGCTGATGAACTTATAACGTTCTTAATTGATTCGGCGAGCATCGACACACTCAATGCTCTGCTATGCGACGGTACTGCTGTCAATACTGGTAGAATTGCCGGTAACATAAAATTGATTGAAATTTTTTTGCATAGATCAGTTCAATGGCTCGTGTCTCTTTTACACATGAATGAACTCCCCTTCAGACACACATTTGAAACCATAGACGGAAAAACATCAGGGCCAAATACCTTTAACCTTTTGAGGACCACGGGACATGTGTCCCAGCGAAATAATAATATAAATTGTACAATGATGCAACGTTCCTACAAATACATCTAAATGTTTATATAGGTATCGTTTAGTTGTTGGAAAATTAACCCCAAAATGGGTCATTTAAGTGACTAGTTACTAACATATCTAATTGTGAATACCAATAACACCTAAACTTTTAAGTTCAAAGAAACGTATACCGGTCGTCAAAGGGTTAAAGGTTCAATTGGAGCCAAATTGAAATGTGATTTAACCATTTTAGACTGTGGCATTTTTACCAGTTCAGGGCAACGTCCAAGATATACCACCGAATGTCGTGAAAGAGTTGAGCAGTGATCAAAAGTATCTCTCTGATATGTGCCTAGCAGTGCAATCTGGATGGGTATCTGAAAGTCTAGCCCGCAGGTCTCCAGGTGCCATTCATCATGCTCGCTGGATTACCCGAGCAAACCGGATTCTTCGTTTATATGTATCGACTTTGCATCCCGAACAAAATCTGAAAACTGGTAACCATCGTCATGAAATCATATGCTCCTGGATGGTTTCATATCAAATCCCATCCTAAAGCTACTGACGGAGCACGGAATTTTTTTCATTTGATTGTCTTGATGCGAGGATTGGAAGAAAAACATCGCATTTATTATGGAACCGGTGTTCCGTAATAATGCCTATTTTGCCAATCCCGAAGCTATCCTACTGTCAACGCTTACTGATAGCAAACAACATGTCAGAGAAGATGCTCTTCAGAAGGTACTTCTCAGTCGGACACGTTTCAGTGGCACACGAAATTTTGAGCTTCCTAAATCTCTAAATTTCGATTCCAAAGACTACTATGAGATGATTGACTGGAGAAAGGAAGCTATCAATCCTCCACCTTTGATAAGGAATTTCAGCAATGAAGAACTACTGCATACAAGAACAGAACCCTTGAAAATTGCTGCCTTTTCATGCCACAGTCAAAGCGTGGAAAGTGCAGTGAACTTAGTGACCAAAGGATTGGCTACGGCAATCGGCACAAATTTATCTTCAATCAACTGGAATCAAGAAAAAGACTGCCACAGTTTGAATGGAAAAGCCAATGGGGCCAAGGCACATCCACAAGTAATTAGTGAATTGTGAAGATAATTTTTAAATTAAATTTTGTTTTTACTTCAAAGCTGTTTTAATAAATGGTATAATAGACTAATTGTCTTCTTTTCAGACAAATATACTAGGCCTATATGAGGTTTATGAATTGGTCTCCTAGGCAATCAGTACTCCAAACTAAAGTTTATGCCACCCTTTTCTATATACTAATAACACTTTTTGGGGATGCGGCAATTTTTTAAGGATTTGAAATTTCTTGGATAATTGCCTGAAAATTGCACATGAGGTATATTATGCAATTTTAAGGGGGTCATATCTCTAAAAAAAATGCTCTAAATAATGATCATTTTGATTCATGATACTATTTTTAATTTGGGGCGGAGCCAAAAATAAGAGGGAGTATGCTAGTGGTACGGAGGGGAGCATAAACTTTCTTTTGGAGTATGTTGGTCAGGATATCATTTCATAAACCCCACATAGTGCCCATCTAAAAAAAATCATTTTGACTAGATTTCGACCCGGCCTAATTGGACACGCCATTAACATCCCAGAAAACAGTAAGCGCGAGTTTTCCGACAGACGCTTCGATTTTGAACTTTCTTGGTCCTGGCCAACCTTTGTGACGATATTATTCTATTGACTGTCTTTCTTTCTGGGTCGTAATGGCGCACCCAGCTTTCATCTCGTCACAATGCTGTATAAGAATTCGTCGCTTTCACGTTCATGTCGCAACAACAACTCTGAAAACTTCCATCCGCGCCTCCTCCATTGCGTCAGTCAGGATTCTAGGAACCCATCGTGCACGCTTTTCGGTACCCAAGATTAGCAACAATAGCCTGCACCCGGTCACGTAAAATGCCAAGATTGGTAACGTGTTTGCTGAGATATGCTGCAATTCTGTTTGATTAGCTCATCGGCGCATTGTTGATGATCCTCGTCAGTTGTTTGCGGTCTCCCTCTACGTGGTTCATCATGTAGTTCAACATGTCCAATGTCTGTATCAGCCACACGCTTAACCCAACGGCGAACAGTATTCGCGTCTACACAATCACCACCATACACAGCTTTCATTCGCTAGTGAATGCCGCCGATAGATGGAATGTTTTCTGCAGTCAAACTCGATAACTGCACGATGTTTTCACCGCACTGACATTGTATTGTCACCATCTGTCATGTTGACTGACGTAGCTCTGAGACCTCTGGTGGCAGAATTTAAAACTTCACAGCAATGGGCGGGAAGAACATATATATTAACTGCACTTCAGTTCATCCAGCTACGTGAACCTGTTTGGGAGAAAAAAAAATAGGAGGCATTACTGTTCAGCATGCCCTGGTGTGTGTGTCTGTGTGTGTATATATATATATATATATATATATATATATATATATATATATATATTATAATAAAATGTGTGTGTGTGTAATATACAGGGTGTTTCATAACATGTGGGACGCACTTTCAGGATGGATTCAGGACCTGAAAACAATGATAAAAGTTTATATAGACATATGCCCAGAATCGCTTTGTTTCCGAGTTACAGCCCGTTTTGTGTTCCACCAAGTATCCGCCCTACCTTTAAAGGAAGTGCTCAAAATGACCGCCTTGCGCTTGAATACACGCCTGAACGCGCCTCGTCATATACTGCCTGACGCGTTCACACATTCCAGGTATTGCTCGGATTCTGTGGCATCCATGTTCTACACGTTGACGAAGCATTTCAACGTTGAATATGGGTGTCACGTAAACGATGGATTTCAGATGACTCCACAGGTAAAAATCGAGTGGATTCAGGTCCGGAGAGCGAGCAGGCCACGCAATGGGTCCTCCACGGCCTATCCATTTATCAAGGAAATGGTCATCCAAATAGTCTCAGGCTATTCGACTAAAATGAGGCGGAGCGCAGTCATGCATAAACCACATACGACGTCGGACAGCAAGCGGAAGTACATTTAGTAAATCGCTTAAATCATTCCTTAAAAAATTGGAACAGGATTCTCCTGTTAATCTTTCAGGCAAAACCAAAGGACCGATTAAGTTGTCGGCAATAAGTCCTGCCCATACATTGGTATAAATTGTTGTTGGTGCCTTGACTGGATGATGGCATGCGGATTCTCTTCGGCCCAGTGATGAGTGTTGTGGAAATTGATTACGCCATTTCTTGTGAAGGCAGCCTCGTCAGAAAACGACACGGAGGATAGAAAAAGAGGATCGCGAGCACACTGTTGAAGGAACCAAGTACAAAAAGTCTCTCGTGGTGAGAAATCAGCTTCAGTAAAGCCTTCTACTCTCTGAATGTGATATGGGTAAAGCTGTTGTTCCCATAAAGTTCTCCACACAGTTGTGTATCTTACACCCTCTGTTGCTGTTATCCTTCGGGTGCTGACACCACGATGTTCCTCCACGCGATTCAGGACACGCTCCTCCAACTCGACAGTTCTGGCGCTGATTGGTTTACCACCATCAGAAACTCGCTTGTTGAATGGTCCTGTATCACCAAGACGCTCGTCTATTCTCTGACAGGTCTTCTTATCTCCCAGACGGCGATTCGAAAACCTTTCCGCATACAGACGTCTTGCTGCGGCCGCATTACACCCGGCAAGTCCATACACAATATGCATGTCTTCCATTTCTCTGTTTGAATAAGTCTCCATTCTCACTTCAAATGTACACTATCACTGAATAGCACAAAAACTTTTAAGGTTTTTTTTCACTGGACTGCACTTGTTCACGGTAAGAAGTTACGAATACGAATAGTGAAACACCGCGATGCACCTCTGACTGACTGATGGCTCTACACTCAACGATATTGAAACATGTCAGAGTGTACGAAACATTACAGTCGGCAAGGCCATACATGAAATAAGTCTCGTACACACTCACAAACATTGTCAGCAAGCAGTGTTTGTAAACAGTTTGCGGAAAGAATTGCTGGAACACAAAGCGATTTCGGGTATATGTTTATATAGACTTTTATCATTGTTTTCAGGTCCTGAATGAATCCATCCTGAAAGTGCGTCCCACATATGAAACATCCTGTATATGTATCTACAGTGAGTCTAGAGCTGGAAAGTTAAAAATGATTAAATTTGAAGAACTGAAAATTATAAGATTAGTGTATAAGGATTATGGAACTATAAAATTGCAAGACGGCATACATTTATAAATTTTATTTTTTATCTTTAATTATTATTATTATTATAGTAATAATGATAGGTTTACCTATCACATGAGTTATGCTGATGGCAATTCTATTTGTAGATTCTATCGAAAGCTGTCAAAATCATGTTTAGTACGAATCGATACACTTTGTCCTTCCTGCGATTTATGGGCATATATGATGATATAGAGTCGCATAACAAGAATAAATTAATTTTTCTGTTTTGAGTTTCAGTAAGTTGTCATTTGTTTTCTGTATTCAGTGTGATTTATTATTATTATTATTATTATTATTACCGTAATTATAATTATTAATAAATATATTTGGTTTGATTTGTATCACTGCAATTCTTATTTCAGATTTCCAAAGTTTGTCTTTCAATTTTATAATTCTCTTGTCATTGTCATTATTTTTTTCTTCCCAACTCGATGCGCCACCGTAATCACATTTTGAGGGTTATACAGTTTTTTTCTCGAATGGCATCAGTCGCTATTCAACTTTTCATTTTCTTTCGCTTGGTTCTGGAGTCCTAATTCTTAAATGGATACTCTCTCGTTAAGTTAAACTCAATAAGGGCGTTTATGTGCTGTTTTAATTGGTTTTCTTCTAATTTATTTATTCGGACATCGTTTCTGGCCTTTCACTTCAGGATGAACTTAATGAAATACAACAGTTGTGAATATAATAAACTAATAAATACGACAAACGATGATGAATATATATATATATATATATATATATATATATATATATATATTTTTCATTATTCGTTATCTCCTCCTCGTGTGCAGAAACGTTCCTTAACACTTATGTCGTTTCTATTCATATATATATATATATATATATATATATATATATATATATATATATATATATATATATATATATACAGGGTGGGCCGTAAGTTTCCATACATAGGAAAAATAAACATTTTTTTATGGACAACCATTTTTATTTATATAATATGCTCTACATGGTTGCCATTGTTTTGAAAACACATTTCAATACGTGTTCCCCACTGTTGATGAACACGCATTAGCACAGTTGACGTTATGCTTGTAATGGCGTTGGTGATACGTTCCTTTAGATGATTTATGTCTCGTATCTTTTCCTGATATACCATGGCCTTCAAGTGCCCCCAAAGATAGAAATCAAGGGGGGTGAGATCTGGGGATCTGGGAGGCCACTCCACAGGACCACGCCGACCAATCCAAGCATCCGGAAACTGCTGATCCAAATACCGACGCACGTGAAGACCATAATGAGGTGGAGCTCCATCTTGCTGGAAGTGAACTGGGAAGTTACCTTCCTCGTTTAGCAGGGATGGGAAAATCTCTTCTTGCAACATGTTAAGATACCTTTCGGCATTAAGATTTCCACTGACAAAAATTGGTCCAATAATTCTGTCACCCCATATCCCGGCCCACACCATCACTTTACCGGCACCTTGCATCTTCGTCGGACTCAGCCAGTTAGGGTTAGCATTACTCCAATAACGTATGTTTTGCCGATTAACCTCTCCATTGACGTAAAAATTTGCTTCATCAGTAAACAAGATCTTACAAACGCATATTCTTAGGGTATCTGAAACATAAAAACAAACGTTTAAATTTTCCTATGTATGGAAACTTACGGCCCACCCTGTGTATATATATATATATATATATATATATATATAATGTTATAATGTTATAATGTTTCAGACCAACAAAGACCCTAGGATCCACTCATGGCTGGTCTACCTAACTGTGTTCGTAATCGTGTATTGTGTATGTCCTCCGTGGTGGCGGAGGGGACCTACAATTTTACGTGGGTTCCGAACCACAAGAACAAGAAACTTATTTAAAAACTGCCGGTAAATTGGCAACGACCAGTTTTTACGAAACTAAATGATTATCAATTTAAAAATAATTAATTATCGGTTTAAAACTAAAGATAGAATCTCTCGGTCCAGAGGAGCAAGTCATAATAGACTACTATCCACAAATATGTGACATTCTATATCTATTTATAACGGACATGCAAATATATCAGATCCAAAGAATCCAGTCAATTTCATTACGGTATCCATCAAGTCACGGTCCATATCGATTGCGGACGAAGTCAAAATTTACAACCATATACATTATCATTTAAAAATAATTAATTATCGATTTAAAACTAAAGATGGAATCTCTCGATCCAGAGGATCAAGTCATAATAGACTACTATCCACAAATATGTTACACTCTATATCTATTATATAACGGACATGCAAATATATCAGATCCAAAGAATCCAGTCAATTTCATTACGGTATCCATCAAGTCACGGTTCATATCGATTGCGGACCAAGTCAAATTTACAACCATATACATTACAATATATACACATACGAGGAAAAGTGTAGGTGTGGCTGTAAAGACTGTACATTAATGTAGAAATGTGTGTGCACCCATTATGGGTCTCCCATTTAAAGGTGTTTGTGGGGCAAGTGAAGATCATGAGTTTTTCAATACCTCACAGTACTATGGGGGGCACCGCTCGGCAGAGGAATCTCTTTAAATGGGGTGTGTAAGGACAGAGAGTATCCCCTAACCCAAGACGCTGCCTCCCTATATCCCACAACACTTGTGTTGAGCTGTGGGATCTATCCCCACAAAGCCTTAATTTTACTACCTTAAACTATACCCTTTCTATCAACATGCGCGTCCAATCGATTCTTAAACATGTTTATAGACGTGCTACTAATTACTTCTACCGGCAAACTATTCCAGCTATTTACTATTCTATGCGTAAAAAAGTTTTTCGCAACTGCTGTCTCGAACCTTCTACTTGTCAACTTACACCCGTTATTTCTAGTCCTATTATATTGAGATATTTCGAAAAAGCTATCTCTATCTACGTTATCAAACCCATTCATAATTTTGAAAACCTGGATTAGATCACCCCTTAACCTCCTAGTCTCGAGTGTAGTCAATTTTAACTCTTTAAGCCTATCCTCGTACGACTTTGACCTAAGAGACGGAATCATCTTAGTTGCTCGTCTTTGAACTCTTTCGATTTTGTCTATATCTTTGCGCATATGCGGATTCCAAAATTGGACCGCGTACTCCAAATGGGGTCTAACTAATGATTTATAAAGAGGAACTATAATATCGCGCGATTTGTACTCAAAATTTCGAGCTATAAAACCTAACACTTTGTTCGCCTTATTGACCGCCGCTGTACTTTGTTTCGCTACTTTTAAATCACCAGTGACTATAACTCCTAAATCTTT
>JAJOZX010000805.1:767500-892500 GCA_023014485.1 Bathynomus jamesi | reverse complement strand
CATGGTTATTCATATCTGACTAAATCGTTGGTGCTAAGTTTAATTTAGTGATGTTTCTAAGGTGACAAATGGGGGTAGAAAGTTGTCAAAAACTGTTTTGGACATGACAGGTCGGGCAGCACCTGTATCTAGTTCTAGAGGAATTGTAATTCCATTTAGGCCTACCTCTACAATATATGGGCCTGTATTATCACCACTTTGCTGCTCATAAAATAGGTACTCCACTCCAATAGTGGAAGTATTTCCCTTTTGAGGATTTACACTAGAAATGTTATAATTAGAATTTTCACCCCTTGTTTTCTTTGAAAAACAAACTTTAGCTATGTGGCCTATTTTATTACAGTTTCGGCAAACTGCTTCTTTAAAAGGACAGTCCTTCTTCCAATGGTGTTTTCCACACCCAGTACATGGCTTGGAAGGCTTTTCTTCCTGTTTAGCGTTTGAATTAGAAGGTTTAGTCGTATTTGCCGCATACCTTTTATTTGTTTGTCTAGTAGGCTCATTAAGGTCTGCCAGGCCTAGAAGATTTAAAGCTATTTACGTGTTGGGCTTTACTACTATGACTGTTATTTTATTTATTTGTTGGGTTCAAAATCCCAGCTGAGCCGTGAACGGCCAGGTTCTAAAGGGCCAGTTCTACCTACAGCCCAAGTTAAGCTAAAATTAAAACTTACGGACTTGAGATCCTATTAGGTCCTACCTCAGGGTTGCTGACTCGATGTGGGCCTACCTTAGGCCTCAGTTGTATGAATTTAAGATAAAAACAAAAGGGGTACTATTTATGGTCTTCTTTCTCAACCTTGCAACAACAACGCAACCTGGACTATTGCACGATGCAACGATCTTGTATCTAAACAACCAAACTGAATTGCAAGAGAGCTCTCTATCAGACCCACACCCTGTACGTACGACATTCCACAAATGAGTAGAAAGGACGCGCAGCGCCCCAAAATGATGCCACCTGAGAGCTCAAACAATGCTAGCTCTAAATTAAGTGAATTTTTCACTAACCTTACAATTATGAGATGGATATATATACACCTTAACTTAATATATACAAGCAATGCTGCCTCAATCAGCTTAGTCATCATATCGCCTTGGGACAACAATGGTTCTTCCTCTTCTAGATTTTCTAACAATGACTGCCAAAAGCTCTAACATCTTTAGCAGCTGCTTCTCTAGCCCAGCTATTTCTACAGCCTGACTAAAAGTTAGGTCCTGTATAGCTAATAGGGCTCTCTGGGTAGACTCCTCTTTGAGACCCATTACAAACCTCTCTCCTATCATTTCGTCTAATTTGTCCCCAATTTTACAAGTACGGCTATGGGCTTTTATTCCTGCAACAAACTCTGCAGTGTTTTCATTCACAGTCTGATGCCTCGAATAAAATTTGAAACGTTCATAGATGAGAACTACTTGGGGTTTGTAGTGATTGGTTAGGGCCTGTACCAATTCACTATTGGTGCAAGTTTCCGGTGCTTTAGGAGCAGCTAGGTCCATAACTAAGCCAAACGTTTTAGGGCCTATTATAGTTAAAAAGGTAGGTACTTTGTTAGCATCAGGAATGGAATTTGCCTCGAAAAACAACTCACCCTAGTGGCATAAGTTTCGAAGTCCTCCCCAGAGTCTTCGTAGGGGCTTACAATATATGGCCAATCCCCGACATGCTAGAACAAAACCGATTTAGGCCAAATAACGTGAAGTAGGTTAGATTTAGTTTAAATTTGATCTAGTTACTCCCCAGTTAGGGCTGAATAATAAATTGTATTAGAGTTAGGGCTGGGTAGGAATTAGTATTAGAGTTAGGGCTGAGTAGGAATTAGTATTAGAGTTAGGCCGGCGGGACCTAAGCTACAGTACGGTAGCTTACCCGCACAAACCAACCAAATCGGACGACCCACTAGGCTAGGCTACATCTAATTTTCCAACCAACCAAATTGAACCCAATAAGCCAAATTAAATCCAATGAACCAAATTTAATCCAATGAACCAAATTTAATCCAATGAGCCAAATTGAATCCAATGAACCAAATTTAATCCAGTGAGCCAAATGTAATAACTTGGGGTTAATGACCCCGCTAAGTTACTAGGTTTCTAAACAACAACAAAGGCACTTACCAGTGCGTTGAATTAGGTATTCTTTAGGGCCTACCGTAGATTTCCTGCATCCCACAAAGCAGTCTACCTAAACTCTCTAACTTTACTAATTTAGAAGCTATAGACATTACCCCTAACTATTATTATTTATTGACAACTTTCTACCCTAGCAAAATAGCAAAACTCGGCAAAACAGTTTTTGACAAAACTTTCAAAAATGCACCTAAACTACATGCATCTAAAACAATACTAAAAAAATATGGGGACATACAAATACCTATTTGTGGAGAAGCATCCATCACAGTTACACTCAACAAGAAAACTTTGTCTCATCCCTTAACTTTTTTAGTGGTGGATGAGCAAGGGCCTACTCTACTAGGCCGTGATTGGATTGATGCTTTGAAAATGCCTATTGACAAAATTTTGCCAAAGGGTCAGGCAGATGTGCATACACTCTCATATCCGTCTGACATAGAATCACTGTTAAGGGAGTTTTCTTCTGTTTTTGGGCCTGAAGTAGGCAACCTAAAAGGCTATCAGGTCTGTATAGAAGTAGACCCTAATGTAACTCCAAAATTTTGTAAGGCTCGTTCAATTGCGCATGCACTGCGGGAGAAGGTAGATTTAAAAATTGACAGACTGCTCAAAGATAAAATTATCGAACCAGTCACACACGCTAAGTGGGCTGCCCCAGTAGTTCCTGTACTAAAACCTGACACGTCCGTGAAGTTATGTGGGGATTACCGTTTAACAACAAATAGAGCAGTCCTTCTAGATTGCTACCCTATACCCAAGCCTGATGAATTATTTAGCTCTCTTGCTGGGGGTAAATATTTCACAAAACTAGATATGTCCCAAGCCTATGCTACAAGTTTAGATGAAAATTCTAAAGAACTAACTATCATAAATACGCAACGAGGCCTATATAAGTACAATAGGCTATGCTATGGAATAGCATCGGCTCTGGGTATTTTTCAGAGGACAATGAACCAAGTTCTAGGTCACATTCCGGGGGTACTTTGTTTTCTAGATGATGTCCTCATTTCAGGTTCGTCTAAAAAAGAACACCTAATTAGAACACCTAAAAAGACTCCGGGATGCCGGACTTAAGCTAAAGAAAGAAAAGTGTTCGTGGGTCACTAACGAGGTTTCATATTTAGGGTTCCGCATAGATGCCTCAGGCACTCATCCAACGGTGGATAAACTAGAAGCAATAAAAAATGCACCACCTCCACAAAACATCACACAGTTACAAGCTTATTTAGGTCTTCTAAACTTTTATAGGAAATTTTTGCCTAGTGCATCGACTTTCCTTGAACCCCTAAATAAGTTATTACGATCTGGGGAACAGTGGAGATGGGAGAAAACCCAAAAGGAAGCATTTGAGGCTTCCAAGGACGTACTACTAAAGTCCACTCTCCTAGTGCATTATGATCCTAAACTTCCTCTCATACTGTAGTTTCAGCAAATAGCAGTTCGTATGTAATTGGGGCAGTGTTATCTCACCACATTGATGTGTAGATAGACCTATCTGTTTTGCTTCTAGAACACTAACTGAGACTGAAAGACAATATGCACAACTTGAACGTGAAGCCTTAGCCTTAGTATTTGCAGTAAAAAAATTTCATTTCTATCTATGGGGTTCATGAATTCAAACTAATTACTGACCATAAGCCTCTCTTAGGTTTATTTTCACCTAATAAAAATATTCCAGTTATGGCTTGAGGTAGGATTCAACGATGGGCACTGATTCTACCAGCCTATAAATTTGACGTAGTACATCGGTCATGGGTGCAACAAAAATGAAAGAGCTGGCGAGAGCTTATTTCTGGTGGCCCGGTTTAGATGGAGAACTCGAATCGTTGGTTCGTTCCTGTCAAAACTGCCTAGAGAACAGAGATCTCCCAAGGAAAAGTCCACTTCATCCGTGGGAATGGCCTTCTATACCTTGTCATAGGATCCATGTTGACTATGCAGGTCCTATAAACAATACCTATTTCCTAGTCATGGTGGACGCCTTCTCTAAGTGGGTGGAAATTTTTCCAACCACTTCCACGACTTCGGGTGTTACTATTCGCTTACTCCGTTCGTGTTTCGCTCGATGGGTTTACCCGTAATCCTGGTTTCTGACAATGGTACTTGTTTTACTAGTGAGGAATTTCGTTCTTTTGTCCACCTAAATGGCATTAGACATGTCCGGTCTAGTGTTTTTCACCCGTCTACTAACGGTCTCGCGGAAAACATGGTCCGTACTTTCAAGTCGGCCTCGCGTCATTCTCGTGGGGAGGAAATGCAAGTGGTGTTGGATAAATTTTTGTTTAAATATCGACTAACACCTCACATAACGACAGGGGTGTCTCCTTCTAAACTTATGATTGGCCGGGGAATTCGTTCAGTTTTCGATCTGTTACGTCCAAACGAAACATTACAACAACGAGTTTTACGCCATCAGGAAAAACAGAAGTTATACCACGACACGAAAAAAGGGAGAGTTATAGAAGCGCAACCTAATGATCCAGTTATGATTCGTAAATATGGGGCTAGACCAAAATAGGTTCCTGCAACTGTGCAGTTGAGAAGGGCCCTGTTTCCTTCAAGTGCCAACTAGAAGATGGTCGTTCTATTAAACGCCATCAGGACCAGATATGGGAACGTGAATTGCAGGATGATCAGAGTCTTCCGGAAGAGAGAGCCGATCCTCTGGAAAATGGTTCAATTCGCCCGCCTATGCAGGTTGCACCTACTCCTACTACATCAACCCCGCTCCGCAGGTCGTCTAGGGTCTCTCACCCCCTGACAGACTAAACTTGTAGGGGAGGAGTGAGGTGACGTGTGTGTATATATATGTATATAGTCTAAAGTCACTAAAAGAAAGCTGAATGGCAACACAAAGGGATAAATGGAGAAACGCGGGCTGCTCGTTTGGTTTTGGCTGGACTAGAGCATGGTTATTCATATCTGACTAAATCGTTGGTGCTAAGTTTAATTTGGTGATGTTTCTGAGGTGACAAATGGGGTAGAAAGTTGTCAATAAATAATAATAGTTAGGGGTAATGTCTATAGCTTCTAAATTAGTAAAGTTAGAGAGTTTAGGTAGACTGCTTTGTAGGACGCAGGAAATCTACGTTAGGCCCTAAAGAATATCTAATTCAACGCACCGGTAAGTGCCTTTCTTGTTGTTTAGAAACCTAGTAACATAGCCGGGTCACTAACCCCAAGTTACAGTATTACAGCGAAGGACCAAGTCAGTTAGTTCTGCTCAGTTGTAGGGTTCCGCTTTCACTGTTTCCTTTCTGTGTTCAATCCGCAAATTCTAGTTTTTTAAATTAGTGTTTGTACCATTGATAGACTTTAAGGTTCTTTAAGTTTTCACAATTTACTCCACAATATACTTTAAGTATAAGATTGGAAACTCATTTTAAACTTTTGAAATAGTCGGGGTTTTTTTTTTTTTTTTGTATAAACTATTTCATATTTTTGGATATTTTCCGTTTGGGGGCTAGCAGCGAATTTTAATGAAAATTGATATACTAATGTAGTTTTGGTCACTGATTTAAAAAATAACTTTTTTGGAGAAATGAAAAACAAACATGTTAGAGCACTTTAAATTAATGTGTTTTAACTAGCTTAAACTAGTTACAGAGGATTAGGCCTGGATTACCCAATAGGCAGACTAAGCACGTGCTTAGGGCACTAGCAAGGCAGGGGCACCAAAAAAAATGAGAAATTTTTTTTGAAAGAATTTGATATTTGATATTTCAAAGAAAGCATAGAAGTAGTCATCATGGGAAAAATCAAAATTTTGTTAGACTTCCTTACACTCCACTACACACTCTTCTCCCATTTTTCTGTTCTTTTTTTATTACTTATCCTCACCTAAACCAGGTTTGCATTAATCAAAATAAAATTTATGAAGCTGTGTGGGTGTTTTCAATGTACGTCGTGTACAATTCTGTAATTTAGCACCACTTTTGTTAGTGGAATTGTCACTCCACTCACGTATGTGGGAGCATGGAATTGGTGAAAGTAATAGATATCATGTATGTATGTTAAAAATGGTGTACGTTGTGTAATTTGTTGTTTTTTTATTTCAGATAACTGAGATAAGAGGTAGGAAAAACAGGAAAAAACAAGGAAATGATGGCAGTGCACCAGAAACAGCATTAAATCCTACAGACAAATTTCGCGTATCGACTTACGGTACTACGCTTTAATTGATACACTTAAAGCTCATATAAAGATGAGGTGTGAAGTGTACAAAGAAGTATCAAGTAGATTTTCTTTTCTAAACGATTTCGACTTATCTGACGAACAATATTCACAAGGTTCCCAAAAGCTAGTTGACTCATACCCTGTTGACTTGAACATGAATATCTGTGGAGAACTTCGGCAGTTCCACTGTGATATGCGCTCAAAGCTTAATGAAACAGGAAAAAACGAAATTCAGTCACTTGATCTTCATGACACCCTACTGAAAGACAGGATACAATGTGTATTTCCAAATGTAGATATCGCACTACGTATTTTTCTAACATTGATGATTACTAACTGCTCCGCAGAACGCTCTTTTTCTCAGTTGAAAAGAATAAAAAACCCTCAGAGAACAACAATGTGTCAGGACAGACTTGATTCACTTTCCCTACTGTGTATAGAAGCGGACATTAGGGTGGCCCACTTTTCAATTTTTTTTAAAAGTATAGGTTATCGTAGTTTTTCCCATTATTTGGCACTATACTAGCACATTGGTACCATTTTTACAAAAATTGATCAATATTTAGGGGTCTCGCATCGACCTTGAAATTACGAGTTTTTTTTTTTAAATGCGTACGTTTTAACTTTTTACTGAATCAAGATAAATCATTAAGTAGGGATGTTTTCTGAATCCTCTTGATGAGAGAAGTCGTTTGGTGTGCCTTCCAATGTCATACGACTAACGGTTTAAAAGTTGTGCCTGTATACAGGTAATACCAATGTGCTAGTATAGTGCCAAATAATGGGAAAAACCACGATCACCTATACTTTTCAAAAAAATCAGCAAATAGCAGAAAAATAAGGAAGAAAGAAACAATAACTTAAACAATCACTTTTGCATTGTATTGACCACTATCACACGTCACTGGCTGCAACGTTGTCCCTCTGTGCTATGTCATCGTGGCGAGTGATGACTTCTTGAAGTCGCCGAGCTCTTTCCGGTTCTTTTCCACCACTTGCAGAAGATCCTGCAGCTGTGCCTCGTCCTTTGTGACCGTGTTCGCATAGTCTTGTATCAGTTGGACTCCTCTTTCAGCGACGTCATTGGTGACCTGGAGATTAGAGATCACATCCTTCAGACGACAAAAGTCCTCGTTCTCGTCCCACTTATCATTTGGCAGGGTGAGCCACGAAGACCCATACATCTTCAGACCTGCAAATAAGAACCAGGAGGACTCGTCGATCAGGTCGGGGAGTAGCGTCATCTCGTCGACTGAGACGTTCTCGTATGTGAAGTCTTTGCGTACAGGGAGGTGGGACAGCTTCTCTGCCATCTGTTGCTTCACAGTGCCATCCACCTTGTTGCTGCATAGAGCGAAGATGACGGTCTGAGGCCTCAGATACCAGAAGTGCCGCCTCATCACTGCCAGTGACGCTTCTGCCACCTCGCGGTCCACTGCCCTATACCTCAGAAAACACTGGTATAGTACCAGGTCATTCAACGGCGCATCAGCTGCTACAGGGGCCGCCAACCAATCTGGTACGTACAGAAGAGCGATGAACACCACGATCCTGTGCAGTTTGTCGACCAGCTCGGCGTCGAGCTCCAGCTGCCTACTGAACATCAGTAGTTTTGTGTAGTAGATGACCTGAAACAGAATACGCACCATTGTAAGTAAGACAGGTTTATTGTTACCAATTACTTTGTTTGCGTTATAATGAAATGTTTATCTTTGAATAACATTTAAACTTATCTCTAGATTATTTTTGTTTGAAAATACTAACTTTAGCCATCCATCTTGCGTGGTGGTAGGCTCCTGGGCGCATGAGGTGAATGCCACGGTGTGGTTGTGTCCCGAGTACCAGAAGCGTGATCTCTGCCACTTCCCGGTAATCGTCTCTGACGAAACCAGAAGCTGTGCTCAGGAAGCTGACCGCCGCGTCCCGGAGTTCTATTAGCCACGTACTCTCCGCCAGATTCTCGACCTGCAGCTTGCAGTAGGTCGAGAGATCGAGCTCGTCCCATCTTCAAAAATAATAAACAAGAAAATTGTGTGAGAAAACTCTGAAGTTCCGGTTTGGCTTGCTGTTTTATAAACTAGTGAAATATCATGTGTGTCCTAACTTTACCTTGCACAAAAAATGAACTAACCTTCTCTTCAACTGCTGAAACAAAGGATCAGTTGGTGCCGTGGTCCTTCCGAGCAGGGTGACGGCTACTGCCCCCACGATAAGCTCTAGGACGTGATGACGGCATCCCAGCTGGAGTAGCGGTCGCCCGAGCATGTTTTCCAGCCGGACAACTGCACAAGTGCATTTTCTAATTACCTATATACATTATACATTCCGCCCGGGTATGGTGACTCATTTTTTTGAAAAGTATAGGTGATCGTGGTTTTTCCCATTATTTGGCACTATACTAGCACATTGGTATTACCTGTATAGAGGCACAACCTTTAAACCGTTAGTCGTATGACATTGGCAGGCACACCAAACGACTTCTCTCATTAAGAAGATTCAGAAAACATCCCTACTTAATGATTTATCTTGATTCAGTAAAAAGTTAAAAAGTACGCATTTTAAAAAAAACTAGTAATTTCAAGGTCGATGCGAGACCCCTAAATATTGATCAATTTTTGTAAAAATGGTACCAATGTGCTAGTATAGTGCCAAATAATGGGAAAAACCACGATCACCTATACTTTTCAAAAAAAATTGAAAAGTGGGCCACCCTACCGGACATGCTTCGTCGAGTCAGCTTCGATGAAATTATCCAGGATTTTGCAGTCAGAAAATCTAGAAAGAAGCTATTTTAAATTTTTAACTTCAGCATACATGGAAGTTTTGTTTCATTTCGAAAGATAAAAATTTATTTTACGGTTTAGTATTGTTTTTATTTTGAATTACATATATATGGGGGCACCATAATCTTTTCAGTGCTTAGGGCCTCTAAAGGTCTTAATCCGGCCCTGCAGAGGATTGTGTTAAGTTTAGCCAGAGTCACAAACTGCTACTGTTTATGAAAAAGTGTTCTAAGTGTGGGAAAGTCTGTTCCTTTGATAAAAATACCCAGTTCTTTCGTTGCCAAAAGCGTCGGTCAAAGGGTAAAAACTGCAACTTTACGAAGAATACGTTTTTTGAAGGATCCCGGAAGATCTGTAAAAGTAGCAAAAAAAAAATCAAGAATTAATACCCGGTTAGGTCAATTGAATGCCAGGTTAGGTCAACTGTATGCCCTTGACAATTGGTTAGGTTAAGTCATGATATTTTCGTTAAAAACACATTAATTATTTAAAGTGCTCTAACATGTTTGTTTTTCATTTCTCCAAAAAAAGAAAGGGTACTTACGTATTATTGGGACTACCAAACTGCTTATTATGTATTTTTGCTCTCGTCATTTTCGTTTAAACTAACGAAAATATCACAACTTAACCTAACCAATCATCAAGGGCATTCAGTTGACCTAACCGGGCATTCAATTAACCTAACGTTAATATTGGTTATGTCACCTAAGTATCTTCTGATCTTTTCGTATTAGGCACTCACTGTCATATTTCGGGCAAGTTAAGGATGAGAGAATAACGCCGTAATTGATAAAAACATCCAGTGTCAACATTCATGTCAACTGAATGCGCGGTTAGGTCAACTGTACGCCCTTGATGATTGGTTAGGTTAAGTTGTGATATTTTCGTTAGTTTAAACGAAAATGACGAGAGCGAAAATACATAATAAACAGTTTGGTAGTCCCGATAATACATAAGTACTAAAAAAAGTTATTTTTGAAATCAGTAACCAAACCTACATTAGTATACCGATTTTCATTAAAATTCGCTGCTAGCCCCCAAACGGAAAAGACCCATATTTTCAATCATCAATCTATGAAGTTTAATATTTGAGCAACTCTTCATTTTGTAAATAAAAATCAAAACTTAGCACCTTTGTCTCACCTTTGCTGGCCGACATTCTTAGCGTCCGGCTATTGATCAATTTAGATCCTCTGTGATTGAACAAGACGGTGGAAAGGAAGAAATAGGAAGAGACCACCTCGCTACATCACATTCTTGATTTAGACTAAATTTTATTTACATATACGATAAAGGTTATTTAATTATGAACCGATTTTTGTAAAGTTAGTTGGCCATGTGTACTAGCGTTCGTTCTTTCGTTCGTGCGTTTAAACGTGGTACTCTAGTTATATTAATTCGAAAATGTAGATTAATTCGTGTAAAAATATTTTTTGATTCAAGCTACGATACTAACTTTTAACAGGATATTTAAGAGATAGTGACACGTATAATACGAGAAAATCACTTCTCACAACAACTTGTCAATATAAAAGATAGATATTAATACAGAGCGAGATGTCACATTTGTTCTTCATTTTAGTACGAGATAATGATGAAACCTCTCCTTATTAGAGCAGTACAAACACTTTAGACCGAAAACTAGTTACTGAAATGCGATGTAGAAAAGTACACTTATACAGTAGAAGCTCTCGTCTACTGGGATTTCGTTTTTAATTATCTGAGGTATGTACCTTTTTTAATTGAATTGAATAGCCTTTATTAATAATAAAATAAATACATTAGTCTTGCAATTTACAATGACAAATAATTGTGAAGCTGGACTATTTATTTTATTTAATTTGGCCCTTAAGCTTTAGGCTTTACTGGGCTCTTATTTAAAATAAAATAGATAGTTATTATTAATAATAAATAAATCATGAATACGTATTATTAATGATTAAGGTTATGTATTAATCTTAAATTATCACTATCGATATAAATGCAAAATCATTATTGAAGGTATTATACAAATACCATACAAAAAAAATCAATATTATACACGAGAGATAAGAACTGAACAATCACGAGTAATGTATTTACACACGAGAAATGAATAAACAATAGTAATGTACATTAATCCTAGATTTTTATTGGTACGTCATTATTAATCGGGATTTCAACTTGGTTTTAAACGAATTTACATTCACAATATTTTTTTATATCAGCATTTAACCTTTTTTACTCGAGGCGAGTAATCATTCCCAAAAGAAATTAGAAAGAGAATGATCAGTTTATTGTACCTCAAGCTACATGAACCAAAACGACTTTTGGACTTTTGGTTGGTCGAGGGAAATGAGGGAGGTATTCCGCGTTCATAAGTTTGTTTTTGTCCGTTTCATAGAGTGAAGAGCAGGTAAATCTGGCTACCCACTGTCAGTCCAATAGAATTGGTTTGCTATACCTTTCTGCGGCAACAACTTCCAAAAGATGGCTGTTAAAATGTTCTCGTCTGATTTTATTTTAAAAAAGGACAATCATTTTTGAAAACTTGTTTTAGAATATTTGTAATAATGAAGATACGGTAAGTTTGGTTTAAAAGGGAATTTGCTGTATTACGAGCAAAAACCTGTTAAATGTGAGTCGTACACATATTACTTAAAGTTAAAACTGTTTTCAACTTTTACTTAGTGTTTAAGAAACCTGTATTGTGGAATGAACATTAGGGTCGGGTGAAACGCAATTCTTTGTGGAATATTTATTTGCTTCACCTATAATTTGCTGTATTGGGTTCTATAGATGACATAAAGTGATATAAAAGAAAAATCAATTTTGCCCTACTAGCGCATTTTTGAGAAAAAACAAAATGGCCGCTAGTCAAACATATAAATGCTTATAACTTGAAAAATATGCATTCAGTTAAAAGACACTAAAGAATAAAAATGATTTCAAATAAAAAAATACATTAGCAAGTGCCCTTTTATAAATTATTTTCTCAATTTTAAATTTTATCAAAATTTACCTCGGGAAATGATATCACAAATAAATCACTTTTTTCTAAATAAATGAAAAATTCTTTGATGACCGAAGTATATTACTTTGATAATAGTTAATAACCTTATATAATTTTGAATATTCAAACTATAATCTACAACAACACTAATCAACGAGAGAAATTATTAACATTTTATTACCACAATTGCAGAAACATATAATCAATACACTTCCAAAAAGATCCCTTTTCAAAAATCGTGAAGTGTTTGCGTTTATGAAAGTTTGGTGAACTATTTCAGTCTCTAATTAAAAGCTAATTGTCAAAAAGTGGTCATTTCTTTCTTGGTTTCCACACATGGCAGCAATGAATAAGACCTAATTCGGATCAAATGTAGAATTCGGACCCCAGTCTTCTTTAGTTAGCTTTATAAAGCTAACTAACGAAAATATCACGACCTAACCTAACCAATTGTTAGGTTAACTGTACGCCCTTGACGATTGGTTAGGTTAGGTCATGATGTTTTCGTTAGTTAGCCTTATAAAGCTAACTAAAGAAGGCTGGGATCCGAATTCTACATTTGATCCCCTAATTCTTGCTCTTATAAATCCATCATGGGATTCTTCGGAATATACAGATGAGGCCGCATCGGTGACAAGTTTTATTGCCCTCTCGACACTTTGTGAATGAAGTGGATAATTGGGTAGGCACAGTTTTTAACCCTAAGTGCATTGAGTTCAATATTTGTGAGCGCCATAGTGAGGGGAGGTTCAGTCAGCATTTCTTTTGACCAGTAAATAATATCCCATGCGTTTGCATTGAAATTTATCTCAGGAACCTTAAATTCTCTAATTTTGGACACATTTTCCGTCTTTGTTCTAATGTTCATGATGAAATCAACTGCTCTGTTTCGTTTTTGTTCTGATGTATCTGATAACATTGCTATCAGAACATTTTCGCAATGAGCAAAATATGCATTTCTAGCAATGTAAGGCTTCACTACATTCTGAACATCCTTTGGAAGAAGATGAAATCTTTTAATTGCTCCAAATATGTGATGTGGTCCATTCCATATATATGGTCTACTCTTGATATCGAACCAGCTTGGTCCATAATTTGTAACAATGAAGAAAATTATTGAATAAAGAGCCAATGAAGGAGTTTTCTCTGCAATGTATAGGCGGCAGATACGATTTGCTAATGTCAGCCATCGAGAATGGTTCAGTGGTCTGGGTTTTGTATTTTCCAAATCTTTTGGGACATTCCCACTTCATATAGCCACAATAATTTTGTACAAATACTGTTGATCTTGGCTAAGATCATCGATAACCTCTTCTGATATGTATGTTAAATCAATGCCTTCTCTAATTGATTTGAAATTGACTGCAGGCATTTTTTTCACATTCTTTCAATGCTACTCCGATTTTTCCAGTGAAACATGTTGGCCCTTTTGTTTTACCATCAAAATGTTCAAATAAGTGTTCATTTGTATGCAGCATACAATTGCTCCATTGTAACGGTTTCTTTAGTTTTTCTTCTATGAGGTGGATGATCCCACCCTTGGCACCTGTGTTGGTATTTGTACTGTCACATCCTATGAGACGAATGCTCTCATTAATAGCTGACTCTTGAAAGAAGAACAAACTATCAGCTATATCTTGAGCTTTACCAGAAGAAGGAACTACATGGGTTAAATATTCATTTCCTGGCTCAGACACCAAAACATAGTGTACCTCTCTAATGGAGTCTCCGTACCATTTGTTTCCTTTCTTCACCTTCACCAAAGTCTTGTCCTTTCTTCCGTCAAAAAATATAGCAGATATGATAGCAGGATTAGCTTTACTCTCCATCACCAAACTTTTTCTCATTTTCTCTCTTTCCCGTCGGATTTTGTTCTTGTCAATCAAAAGCGTACTATCTCCTTTAGTGATTGCTCCATAATCAACTAAAGCAGCTGAAGCCAAAGCAGCTGCTATTTGATCTGAAATTCCAAATCTATCGGCTTCCATCGCTACAGTAGGCAGTGGAAGTCTCATTTGACCTTGTATGGCAACTGACTCAGTCTGATTCACTCTGATGTGGGTCTAATTCATATTGTGTGGAAGTACTCTCTACATCTGAAAAACACTCTATTTCGGTTAAAATATGAGAGTCCTTCATTTCTCTTCTTCTTTTAATCATTCCTTCTTCTGTCCGCAATTTCCTCTTTTGGTACCTTCAGTTCTCTTCAACAGGATCTTATGTGAACATCTTCGCAGCTCTCAGGACAGCCAAAGTTTTGATGGGAGATAAAAGGACATTTACAGGCACTGATATCGAGTAATTCTTCCAAGATGTCATTAAAATTTTCTTTCATTTTGAAACTACTTTTGATCTACTAAGATCATTTTGCTTTGCCGATGAACCGCTTTAATTTGATATAAACTGATTTGTCAGCTATTGCAGGAATTGAAGCTTTTCTCCAAATACAGAGTATATCTTCAGTAATTTTGTTGAAAATATCAGAGTTATGTGAAGTCACTGAAGTGGCTTCTTTTAAAAGAACATGGTATTGACCCACCTGTTTATTTGTTGGCAATGTTGTAAGAGGAAGCTCTTGTGCGGTTCCAAATATAAAATGTGGTTTTAATTGACTCCTTGTAGCTCTAATGTTTGAAGAAGAAGCCATATTTGTTATTAATTATCAGAAATTACTAATTCCAAATCCAACAAAAACCTGAAAAATAAAAAAATTTCATTAAACATCTGAAACATTTATATGAGGTAGAAAATGTGAAAGAAACAATTTTTGCTTCAGCAAACCTTTTTGTAAAAAGAATACGTTTCGAATTATGAAGCGTATAATGACTGGCTAGCGGCCATTTCTTTTTTGGGAAAAATGGGGTACTTAGGATGAATTGAAAATTTTTTAATTCTCATATTCTTTTTTATCACCCTTCAATCCACGTTATTACCAGTGAAGCAATAATTGAAAAACTTTACACCCCACCCTAATGAACATGTCACGTTTAGTTTTGTGTAGAGTTTTAATACAGAAGATGAAACAGTATGTCAAGGATGGTAAATCAAAATTTTGGAGGAAGGAGTTAAAAAATTTATATTCATGTTCATATTTTAACAAGTTTAGAACTTTTTGGTCTTTGCAGTGAATTTTAATTATAGTGAGGCTGTTAGTGGCGGAACTGTTTGTTAGTTTTAACGAAGATATCATTTGGTAATTGAGGCTGGGGGCCCTGATCTTCAGGTGATCCAATAAATGTTTAGTTTGACACATCTTTAAGCTTGAAAATGTGAGACCATCATACGACAGTAAACAGTAAATATTATCTAGATGTCGTTTGCTGTTTGGCGCTAGTCAAGCGGGCCTACGTAGTCTAAGCAGGTCTATACTTATGTGCAAATAGTTTAGGTTTCGTGAGCACTCTTCATGCAGCCATTTAGGATTTATTGAAAAGTTATTGAGACCTCACTCGGTTCTTAACTCCTTAAGCCAATGTTTTGATTCATGAAAATCTAAAGAAAATTACTAAAACTTTAATCAGATCTGAAGTTGTTCTTACTTATTAAGCTTACTCGAGACATGGCTAAAGTATTTTAGTCGGGTTTAACACGGGACCAGTGGCGGCCGCTCATTATGTGCTTACGTGCTACAGCACATCAGTTTTTAAAATACGTAAATAGCTAAATAATAAATCAATAAAATTACTTATAATATCTTCTGTAATTTCCAATTTGATCTAAATTGTTTTCCGATTTATGAAAAAACGAATTAACTCCGCATTCCCTGCGTTTCTATTTTTGTACTTATGTGCTGTCATTAGTATAGCACCCAAATCGAGTGAAATCAGACAAAGCGCATGCGCAGACGTGTCTTTCGCTCCAGTTTCAGTCTGTTTATTTATTATACTAAGGCGTGAATGTGCTACCAGTCGCTGCAGCACTTGTCAATGTGATGGACGCTCGATCGACTGCGTTTGATTTTTAAACTTTTTATGCGTGTGTGTGTGTTTTTGTTTACTCAAGTGTTGTATATAAATTATTAATTTTTATACAAATATGAATTCAGTGGACAATTTCTTAAAAGTATCTTTTTCATCTCGAACATTAAATGAAAAAGCTCAAATAAAAGAGTTAGGTAGGCCAACTCCCGATTTAAATTTAAGTCAGAAAGCCAAGGGAAGCAACAATCGAGAATATTTAAGACAATTTCACAGAAAGATTTATGATGATTATAGTTGGATTTGTGGTTGTGATGTTCGGGATGCTCTTTTCTGCTTTCCATGCCTTCTTTTTGGTAACAGTGATTCATTCAGTAACACGGGAGTGAAAGATCTTGGCCATCTTAAAGCACTGATTAGAAAGCATAATAAAAACAAGAAACATATAAACAATGTGTTGGATCTTAGTGTTCTCGGTAGTGTGAATATTGCAACACAGTTAAGTCGGGCCTACCATGACGTCGCATGAATTTCATTTTTCGTAAATAAGTAAGTACTATATCTATCTATCTATCTATCTACCGTTAGTTGCGCAGAACATTTACTATAATTCACGATGAATTAGTTCTATTGGTACTTTTGCATTATCCTCCCAACACTAATTTTTTTTTATAATGGCGGCGGGCTGTTTTTACCGTAACCTAACCTAACCTAATACCAACACTAATTTTTTTTATAATGGAAGGAAAATAAAGTACCATAACCAAAACCAAACCAACATTATATAAAAAAATTAGTGTTGGGAGGATAATGCAAAAGAACCGTTCTATTTTAGAATTCATCAGTTGTTTATATATATATCAAATTTTTTTGTTGTAGCACAACTGTTTTAAGTCACGAGCCGCCACTACACGGGACCTCCTTAAATTATAGAATTCCAAGATATTAACCTTAGATTATCGATATAGGAAGATGTAATTAGACTGGGTTCCACTTACTTCTAACAGAATTTGAATTTTTATATTAAGAATTTCTCTTAAAACACTAAACTGGTAATTAAAAGGTTTCCAGTTCGTTGCAATGTACAGGGTGCGTACAAAGTCCCGTTACTCCCTCCGCAAAACTTTATAAATGAAAACAATCAACACACAAGAGTGAGAAATGGAAACTATGAACACACGAGTGTTTTTGTCTTAAACCAAAGTATCATTTGCATTATAAACAGTTTTTATGTGTTAAGTCAGTATGTGCACCATCATTTTCAGAGGTCACTCCAGGGGTGCTGGTAACATAAATGATCCTCGGCCAATCCACCTTCAGGAAACACCTCATTCGGACCTTTTCCAGTTTGTGTACCGTTTTTCATATAATTTATTTTTGAGAATATTTTTGTTAAAACTAACGAAAATATCACGATTTAACCTAACCAATTATCAAGGGCGTACAGTTGATCTATTATTAATTATAACATTGTTTGTTTCTGGAATAGTATTTACTATTTACAAATAGATCAACTGTACGCTCTTGATAATTGGTTCGGTTAAGTCGTGATATTTTCGTTAGTTTTAACAAAAATATTCTCAAAAATAAATTATATGAAAAACGGTACACAAACTGGAAAAGGTCCCCTCATTCAGGTAATCCCAAACTGCAATAGCGTAATGGGCAGGTGCTCCATTTTGTTGGAACTAGAAACCATTGACAATGTTCAAACGCTCCAGTTGAGGCACAAACCACTCTCGTAACATGGTCAAATAACTTTTCACTATACCATCAAAAAAGTATGGCCCCCAAAACATGTTTCGCTGACAGGGCTGCCCGTATCATAATGTATGGTGGGTTATGTTTCAGTTCTTCATGGTAATGTGGGTTCTCTTTACTCCAGAAGTACAAGAGAAAAATTATAATGATGACGATAGGGGGTAACGGGACTTTGTACGCACCCTGTATGCTCAGTGAAATGATATTTTGTCGTTTCATATTTTGCAGGGTCTAAGAAATTATTTTCTACAGCTTTTAAAATTATTTTTTCTAAGTCAATTTTGGTATAAATTATAAATTTGGTAGAAAATTATAAAATTTTTATAAATTAATTTTGGTTTTGTTTAGAAAAATTCAAATTTCATAAATATGTAGTATAATTATCTTAAGTGAGTCGTAAGTAAGTTTACGCTATACATCGTTTTCTTTACAATTCAATGAAAGAACAGTACAACTATGGCGTAGACTTGCTTATTAATATCTTTTTATAATCCCCGTTCAAGTTTGAGTGTACGGAGACCTGCTAATTGTATCGACATTTACAAAAGTGCATCGAACTGCAGAGAAAGATCTTGGTCTAAACACATTTAACCACTTCCAAGTGCATCGCATATCTTTTAGCTCAAATAAGGATGAATAGATTTTCACTATTAAACGTCCTCGAAATAGCAAAATGACAGAGTGTATGCTGACGCAAGGAAAAACAAGACATTCCATAAAGCTGGCTCCTTTCAAAGAGAGATCACGTCAATTAGTCTGTTGGTGTTTTTCGTCAAGGAAAAACGTCCATTGTTTTCGTTGATAAAGCTGTTAAAATTGATTTAAAACATTAGTGTGACGGTATCTTGAGTAAGATGTTCCCTGAAATTGAAAGTTACGGTGGTAACAATGTTTTACAAGAAGACGGCGCTCTATATCATCGGTCACTGCACACCATTCCATACTTGCAAGAACAACGTCCCAATTTCATCGCGCCAGAAGATTGGCCACCAAATTGTCCGGATTTAAATCCAGTTAACTATTTAAAATAGGAATGTTTTGTTAACAAAGTTTACAGACAAAATATTCAAGATGTCAATCAACTTCGAGACTGCATTTTAACAGAACAGAATGAGCTCTATAAAGACACCATTTATACAGCAGTAGAACACACTGAACACTTGCTGCGTTAATGTTTTATTCAAATTGTTTTTGTTCCCTGTAAACTTCTTTAATGTTCACCTAAGTCTCTAATTACCCTCCTTGTCAACTGTATTTTTTAAAATCTATTGTTCATGTTGAATTTGTAAAGAGACTACTGATCCGATTTAACCTCTTAAGCGTTATCGACGAGTTATATCGTCTAACGGTGCGTATAAAAGTGACGCTTAAAAGGTTAACTTGACCAAACCCGACTTAAACTAATTTGTCCTCTCCTCTCTTATCCTATTCTAACCTTTATTAAATAAACTTCCTCTTATTTTAGGAACAATATAAAGGGTTTAATAGGATTTCTGTTTCATTTAGTTATCCTTAGAATTGTAGTTTTGTTGGCCCGGTGAAAAAAGTGGTCACTTTTTTGTGGACCCTATATATATATATATATTATATATATACATATATATTAGTGATGTAGCGGATGTCATTTTTTTCACATCCGCGGATGCGGATGCGGATGTCTACATTTTCGTTATTTTTTAGGATATATTCGAGATTTGTTGTGTTTAACGTATATAATAAGTTATTAACTTATTATATAGAGAAAGCTGTAGCTATAATGTAGTATAATTGATTAATTGTACAATAATTGCTGTACTTTTCTCTGAACATATAAAATAATATCAAGCATCTAACTAATATAGAAATCAATTAGTGAATTTGTCTGCAAATAAATTCGTTATATTTTGTCGAGTTTCAGCCACAATTAGAAACCATAATTGTGTTACCAGGATGCGGGACGTGAACCCAACTCAAATGCACCCCACCGACCTCTTTCCCCAACCTCCACCCTTATAGAAAGAGATCTTTAATTAGCTTGATAACTATTTATATTAAGTTTAAAGTTTTATTAGGCATATTTATAAATGAGTAATTAAAATAAAGTAAACTAAGATGTTCATAGTTTAATGTTCAAACTTAATTATAGGAAGGTTATGCTTAAGGAACATTAATTTTTCTGCCTTTTCTGCTGCCAGTCTGTTTCTCTTTTCATCATATTAATCCAGCACTGCTAAATAATCTCTCGCTTGGTACGTTTGTTGGAGGACAGGCTAAATGTTTCCTTGCAAGTTTACTCAAGTATGGATAGATATTCTGCGTATTTTTCCGCCAACTAATAGGATTGTCACATGCAGCCAGGCGTTTTTCTTGGTGATAGCTCTCGATCATTTTCACTACATCTTTTGACATCGCGTAGGTCTCGTCATTGCTGCTTGACTCAAGAAACTGAGAGACAGATTCTGTGATAGATTTGCTTGTTGAAGGTGTTGGTTCTGTCACTGAAACTTTATTCTTTTGGTGGGTGGCGAAGCGACAGATTCAAGAGATTGAAGCTCTTCAACTGCTTTGCCAAGTGATGATTTAACTCGTTCTAATGTACTAGGTGAAAATAACTTAGCTTTGTAACGTGGATTTAAGTAGGTTGCAAGAGATTAACTTCATACAAGAACAGCCTCTCGTCTTGTCGCTTGCATCACTTTTGCGCACAATGAACTAGTTCTATTAATATAGTAGAATTTGATAATTTCCGCTTATTAATGACATTTTATCTCAACGGTCCACATCCGCACGACATCCGCAGTCCAAAGTGCGGATGCGGGTGCGGATGCGGATGCGAGAAAATGTGCGGATGTTATGCGGATGCGGATGTGACCTACATCACATATATATATATATATATATATATATATATATATATGTGTGTGTGTGTGTTTTTAATAAACATTTTAACTAAGAACATTTAAGACAGATGTTTGCTTTTCCTTCGGAAACATTAATTTTTCAGCGATGCGTATAAAAAGGAAAGAGCATTTTAATGTTGGGCAACTGAACGACTGCTTTAAAACACCTGCATGAGATTTTTCCTGCAACAGGTGACTAACTATATCAACTTATCTTTATGTTTAAACTTTACACGTAAAAGCACTAACAGGTAAGAGAAATAAATGCTCTTTATATTTCGCTGAAACAATTTAGTTGCATGATTCATTCGTATCTTCTTATGCGTCCACCTTGGCCTAAGGCTTAACTTGTGTGCATAAAGGAATTAACGTGGGAAAGGTAAAATGTGGGCACTCGCGAGTGGGTAGAAAAGGGTACGATTCTTGTGCAGGAGCGTAAAGACACCAGTTTGATTTGTCACAATGCCAGGTGTAGACATTCTTAATCCGCCGCGCAAGCGCTCCAGCATGTTCATAGCGTCTGG
The DNA here is from genome assembly GCA_023014485.1 of Bathynomus jamesi. Lineage (NCBI taxonomy): Eukaryota > Metazoa > Arthropoda > Malacostraca > Isopoda > Cirolanidae > Bathynomus > Bathynomus jamesi. Next base: position 871,335 of record JAJOZX010000805.1, on the reverse strand, counting down.
AAAGACTACGCAGGAAATTTATAAAGAAACTGTAAGTAAACCTTCAATATAATTTAGTTTACCATTCAACTGACGAAAGAAAGCGTATGGCATTATTATTCCACTCAAAAGTTAGAAAGAAGGCTTGTATCGACTCTTAATTCATTGTTTTTTCCAGCAGATGGGCGGAGACTAAAAAATAAACTGTCAGTTGACTAACCCCGATATAATGAATCATGTACACCTCCCAACCACGTTTCATATTTTGTATGATTCACTATTCACCGCATACTCTTTCAGTGTGAACTGTATTTTTAACATATAAATGTACTTTCTGGAGAAAACTAGATCAAAATATGTTAGGCAAAAAAGCTGAATTTTGTAATTAGTAAAAAGATCAGAATTTTCTAAATGGACTTTCCCTATTGTGACTCAGCTACTTTTTATTTGTGGCTAAAGTTAATCGTAATGAGAATGTAGGCTTACACATTTCTGTGGCGTTATATTTCGCAGTTATTTCAACAAGATTAAAATTATATAATTATATTGTTACTGTTAATCGGAAATGTAACTAATACCTATAAAGTTACTCTGTCTAAGTCTGCTCCCAATTTTGTTAATATAGGCCTACCTGTATCAACAAAGAGTAGGCCAAACTAAATCATGATTAAGGCTTATAGTTAACTCCTTTTTTAGGTCCTGAATTAAAATTCATAATTTAGATAAGTTAACCTGCTTCGTTAATTAACTTCCATGATTATTATATATGTATATATATATATATAGGGTGGCGCAAAAGTCGCGCAACATAGGAATTTTCAGTGTTCATTATAATATATATTATAGTCAACACTGAAAATTCCTATGATGCGCAACTTTTGCGCCACCCTTATATAGTACAGGGTGTCCCGTAAGTCTGGACCCATAGGGATTTATAATATATTTTTTTATTATGTTATTATTATTATTTTATTATTATTTTTTTATTATTTTTTTATTATTTTTTATTATGATTTTTATTTGTGGGGCCACTTGAAAGCCAAAGTGTACGAGGTCAAACTTCAGAACATTTTCCACCTTAAAGCACGCATTGTGGAGGCGTGTCAAGAAATTTCTGCGACTGTGATTCAGAAAGTGCTGTCGCAGTGGAGATTGCGTCTTCAACTATGTGTGCGACACAACGGCGGACACTTTGAACAGATTATGTAATAAATTTTTGGACTATTTTGTAATTTTATTATTTTTCCCTATGGGTCCAGACTTACGGGACACCCTGTACGTATATATGATGTAAATCCACAAGGAAAAGGCAAAATGATTCCAAGGCGTTTCGTGTATTCAGAAGCACACCTCGTCAGGGAATGACGAGGTGTACTTCTGAATACACGAAACGCCTTGTAATATATATATATATGGGCCTGCGCCTCAATGGTGCAGTGGTTAGCGTCACTGACTACGAATCCATCGGCCCCGGGATCGAGACCCACTGACGGCAGGCGGCGCGCAGCAAAACCCAGCTGTTCATCCTTCCACACACACATAAAAAAGAGAATTGGTTGGTAGATAAATGGGTAGCCTAGTGATTAAGACGCTGGGTTGCTGGTGGGGCGTGGTTCGGATTCCACGTTAAACTGTAGGTCTAAAGTGGATTGGCAAGCTTGACCTTCGTCAGAATGAACAATCCGGACGGAAGCAAAACCAAGGTTATATATATAACAGTATAAACCCTAGTTTTGCTTCCATCCGAATTGTTCTGATGAAAGTCAAGCTTGTTGCCCCACCTTAGACCTAAACGTAAAGTAGAATCCGAACCACGACCTGCCAAGGACGTTAGAAGTTACAAAGTCTTTGCCCAGGCTTGATCTCCCGATCAACAGCCCAGCGTCTTAACCACTTGGCTACCCAGGTCACCCATTTTATCTTGGAACCCTTTTTTATTCGCCAGAAATCGAAGTGGATTCGTAGTTAGCGATGATAGCTGAACCAAACAGGTAATCAGAATTTCTAAGCGAAATCTTACCACTGCAACACTTTTGAAACCTTTTATATAAACTTATAAGTTACAGCACACCATTGTAGTATACTGTAGTAGTAAGTCTGTGTGTGGTTTAAACAACTCAGACAGGATAAAGTAAAAGTTAGGTTCCAGTTGTCTGCGTGGGTTACGACATTAAATCAATTGGTACTTGTAGGTTATCTCCCCCCCACCAATTTTGACAGAATATTTTCATTAAAACTAACGAAAATATCACGACTTAACCTAACCAATTATCAAGGGCGTACAGTTGATCTATTATTAATTATAACATTGTTTGTTTCTGGAATAGTATTTACTATTTACTAATAGATCAACTGAACGCCCTTGATAATTGGTTAGGTTAAGTCGTGATATTTTCGTTAGTTTTAACGAAAATATTCTGTCAAAATTGGTGGTGGTGGTGGTGGTGGTGGGGGGGGGGGAGATAACCTACAAGTACCAATCAATTTAATTGTGACTTAAAAATAACTTACGAGTTTATGAGAATTCGTTTATTAAATATATTCTGTGGACAAAGTTAAATTAGGCTTAAGTTAGGTTAATGAGAGGCAATAAAATGACTACACGTTTAAAAATCTGTAGTGGGCCTACAACGAACTACACTGTCTGGTATACTGTATGTGATCTTTATACTCTCCAAAACAGCTTCTAAGAGATTAGGTGTGTTGTACCGGCTCCGCAGTTTTTTCAACCCCGCTCAGTTGTTGTCTCTGTACAGAGGTTTTGTCCACCCCTGTTGCCCTGTATGGAGTACGCTTCTCACATGTGAGGTGGCTCAACCCACAGCCTTATTTGACTGGGTGGAATCAAAGGCTTTTTGTCTCATCATTACCCCGCAATGTTGCTTCACTCTCTCTTTACTCTCGCTATTATAACGGACATTGCTCTTCTGAACTCTCTAACTGCATGCCTCCTCCTTTAAGGAGAGCACACAGTACCAGATTTTCGACACTTTCTCATTGTCCAACTCTCTAACGCAAGAGTTAAGCGGTATTCTCGATCTTTCATCTACTCAACCGGTCAACTCTGAAACAATCTTCTTCAATCCATCTTTCCCCCTGTCTATGACTTCGTCTTTCAGGCTCTTCTTCTTCTTCTTCTATGGGGGCGTTTTTGCGGGCATTCGCTCTTGGCCCCTCCTTCCTGCATAAAAAAAAACAATGTTATTTAATTTAATCATAATAAATGTATATCATATTTATGAAACTTTGGTAAATATTCAGTTTCGGGGGCACGAGCTTTTTGGGCCCCTCCTGAATGGCCGAAAGCTGGTCACGTGGGAAATAACTAATCAACCTAAAACGACCGGCACCTAACCTAGTATAATCTAAACTGAATGTAAGACTCACCCTGATTGATCCGATGGATGAAATAGGCGGATCACCTAAATGTGGTGAACCCGAAACTGAATTTATTAGCTGAAACTTTTTCTTCTTATACGTGGTATGTGTGTGTGTGTGTGTGTGTCTTATCTACGGAATCGCGACGATCTTCAGGATACACACAAAACCAATGTGCGTATCCCGACATTTGCAGTGTCGCGGTGAATTACATTTATAAATTCTTTTATCATGAAATAAGGGGATATAATTAAGGTTAGGCTAGGTTAGGGTAAGGTTAAATTAGGTTTGCCTGTAGTTATTAGGTTTTTAAAACTGGGTGAGTGTCGCGATACAGAACTGAATATGTGAGAAAGTGTGAAAATGTTATGGTTTTGTACAGGGGCGGATTAACATTTTCTGGGCCTTAGGCTTAGTATGTATGATCGGGCCCTTTTATTCATATACTATAAAAATTTAATTTTCATTGAAGGAGTAATGCATAATAGCGCACACAAAACAAGTGTGAACGTGGTTGAACGTGTTTACAGCGCTGTGACTTGTGGCTAGGCTACAAATATCATAATTGATGCACATCGAGTGGGAGCATTTGCATAAAATTGACTGTCAGGATATTATTAATGAATTCGCAGGCAAAAAATGTCGCAAATTACAATTTTAAATATTTCTATTATTATATATGTATTTCAATTTTTATGTATCTCATTTTCCAAAATAAATACTTTTGTTTGATTGTTTTTTTTTTACTTATACACATATTTTTGGCGGGCCCCTAAGACATCCGGGCCTTAGGTTTCAGCCTGTGCAGCCTATAGGGCTATCCGCCACTGGTTTTGTAGGGAAGACAAACGTGTGTGTGTGTGTGTTTAGAAATGAATGAATGGATTATAGTGTTTTACTGATCGAAATCTATCTTGTCGAAAAATCTTTACATTATTAAAATGAATAGCAGGTTGAAATAATTATTTTCCATGTTGCGAACTTGCCAATTTGTCATTGATCTGTCCTTCATTCGAGTGATTATGGTTTTCGAGGCGTTATTTTAGTCATAAAAGGAGAAGTCAGTCTGGAATCTCAAAAAGTCACTTTACGTTCAAAACAACATTATTTTGTATGAGAATTTTGAAACTTTTCGCAAAAGTTGCCAACTACTTAATTTTAACGATTGAGCTAAAGTGCTAAACATTTATTTATTTATGTATCATAAACAATGAGTACCTAAGCTTTGTCTTCAGAAATAGTTTGTTCGTTTTACTAATAAATTCAATTATTTGTAATTTGTAATAATTATAATGCTACGTGACGTTTGCACGACTTAGAATAGATTTTGAATGAAAATGAAAAGGTTTATTGGCAGACTCTTGTCCATATGACAAATATTAATAATACAATGACAGTTCACATACTAAGGATAGAAATATATACAATTAATTAGAAATAATACAGTAATGTCGAAGTTAAGTAGAGCTATATAGACAGACGTTTTCGTACCATGAATTCCATAGCTTAGAGTGACCCAGTGTTTCCCAACCGGGGGCCATATGGCTCCCTGGGGGCCATGGCACATTTGAAGGGGGCCACAGGAAAATGTTATTTTGTAAAATAGAGTTAAATCTGCATATTACCTACTGAAAATAATGCTTATGGGGGCCACAGGAAAAAATAAGGTTCCTAAGGGGGCCATAAGCCAAAACCGGTTGGGAACCACTGCCCGGGGCCGGGGCGGGCTTAGACGACAAACAGCAGGACTTATGGATAGCTTGGATAAACAAGTTACTGTATTTTATTTATCAAACGTACATTATGGGATTTTTCAAAACTATCTCATAGATTTGAGTTAAAAAAAAAAAAATATTTGACAATTAGGCTATGCTGTAATTGTAAATTATACGATTTTGTCCATGTACTAACCGTCACACGATAGAAGAGACCTACAGCCTAACGCAGGGCCGGATTAACCATTAAGCAAAATAAGCCCGTGCTTAGGGCATCAAGGGAAGGGGGGCACCACAGAAATTTTCCATTGTCGGATTTACCATGGATTTATTATACTATTATAATCGCGGCTTATAGCCTATAAGCTGTTGAAAACTGAATTATATATATTCATATATAGTATTTATTTTTTTTCATTGTTTGAATTTGTAGTGAACAACAACCCTTTTGAGAGAATAAATATATTTCGTTGTAATCACACACTTTACGCTTTGCGTTATTATTTTGTTTATATCAAATCTTTGAGCGCCATATTAAAAATACATATAGATTAAATATTTTCGTGTGCTATAGGAAGTTATTCTGAACGTGTGATTTGTGCATATAATATTAAATATATATTTTACATAATCATTTGGTATTGTTTTACAGAAAGATTTAGGTTTATAGAATTGTAATATAAATTAATATTAAAATAAAAGAAACTATAAACTATAAACATTATTTTCCATCTTACTGTAAGTTTTGTTTCATTTCAAAAAATAAAATTTTATTTTATGGTTTATTTTTGTTTATATTTTGAATTACATATATATGGGGCACCAAAATCTTTTAAGTGCTTAGGGCCTCTAAAGGTCTTAATCCGGCCCTGGCCTAACGTAAAATCCTTACCACGAATAACTTCATTACCTAGAGTCCTAGACGGAGAGGATGATCACCCACAGAACAACTGTACTATGCAAACTGAACATCGTTTAATTTCGCTGATTTTACTGGAAACGGCTTTGGGACGTGGCCTCGACATAACCATTTTATTATTCAACTTAGAAAGATCTACCTAGTTATGATATTAAGTATTAAAAGAAACAGGAAACTGTATCGTTAATACATATATTTATATTAATTTGATTACTAATTACCGCTTGCAGTGATGCAATAACACCTGTCCTGCCACTAAAATTATTCTTACTTGAATTAAAAATGGGTAACATACGCCTTAAAACTTAAACGTGGAGAAAGAAACCTCCTTTTCAAATATTATATTTCAAAGAAATAGTATAAAGTCTATACAGGGTGTTCCATAAGTCCGGTCTCATAAGAAAATTTATTTTAAATTAAATTTACAAAAGTATTACATTAGAATTAAAAAAAATGTTCAAATTGATGTCTTGTTTTGGGATCGTTTTTTTTTGTTGCAGGTAGAATAACTCGCAGTGGCTAATATGAAAGTGAGTTACACTCGTGAGAAAAAGGCGGAGGCCTGTAACATATATATATATATATAATATATATATATATATATATATATGATGTAGTGGTTAGCGTCGTTGACTACGAATCCATCGGGCCCGGGATCGAGACCCGGTGACGGCAGGCGGCGCGCAGCAAAACCCAGCTGTTCATTCTTCCACACAATAAAAAAAAATTGGTTGGTGGATAAATGGGTACCTGGTAACCTAATGGTTAAGACGCTGGGCTAGTGGTGGTTCGGATTCCACGTTATTACTGTAGGTCTAAGGTGGTGACAAGCTTGACCTTCGTCAGAATGAACAATTCGGGCGGAAGCAAAACCAAGGTTATATATATACAGGGCGTCCCAAAAAAATGTATACACACTTTAACAGCTGATAGCTCAATTGATGTTTCTTTCTTTCCAAGTTAAACCCATTAGAATTAATAATGGCAGTCAGACTAAGCTTTGAACAAAGGAAATTCATTCTAAAATGCTACTGGAAGTGTGAAAACGCAGTTGAAGTGCAAAGACAGTTTAGGAGGGAGTTTCAAACAGATCCCCAACGCGACTTACCATCACTCGAATTAGAGATAAGTTTGAAGCCGATGGAACTGTTCAGAATGTCCACAAGAAGCGTTCCGGAAGACCACGGACATCGACAAGCCCCACAAAGCAAGAAAGAGTACTGGAAACGTATCACCAAAGTCCAAGAAAATCTGTGCGGCAAGCGAGTCGTGAGGTAGGAATTTCAGAATCGTCTGTCCAACGCATTTTGAAGCGCTGTCAATGGAAAAGTTACATTCCAAGATTAGTCCATGCTATTAATGAAGATGATCCGGACCGAAGAGTGGAGTATTGCGAGTGGTACTTGGCACGATGTGGATGTGGATTGGACGAAGGGGTTTCGTAGAATACCCTCCGCGTTCACCAGACCTCACACCACTAGACTTTTTTTATGGGGATACTTAAAAGACAAAGTCTACGCTATAAAACCTGCAACAGTCGCTGAATTGAGAGCAGCCATTGAACGAGAATGCACACAAATACCAAACGAAATGTTTCGTGATGTTTGCGATTCCATTGCTTCGCGTTATCAGCAGTGCCTGGACCAGAACGGACGTCAGTTTGAAAACAGGCGTTGACAAAACAATTAAATAATGTTTGTAGATTCTATTACATTTTGAAAATGAAATGTATTTTAATAAACACTGCCTTTATAAGTATTTAAAGTGTGTATACATTTTTTTGGGACGCCCTGTATATATATATATACATACTGTAAATGCGTGGTAGATAAAGTATTCCAAGTGATTTTTTTTACACTGATCTTCTATACTAAGAGGTAACGCCTATACGAGTAGGTGTTCGATATTTATTCAGCCCTTCTACGCACAACACATACAAGAAAAGGGAATGTTGAGTAATATTGTTTTTGTTTATCATCAATTACTTAACATTCTGAAGTCGCTTCTATTCTTTTTTATTTACATGATGAATGCTGACTGATGTATTAATAAAATGATATAGGATATAATCATTATGAATTATACGCTACCTGATTATAGCGCGTTCGTTATATATAGGGTGGCGCAAAAGTCGCGCACCATAGGAATTTTCACTGTTGACTCTATTATTTTTTTTCTTTTAGGTAGGGGATGGCTGCGAAATTAACAATAGACGAGAAGGTGAGCTTGGTTTTAATGTATGGAATACCAGGTACTACAAATCGATGAATGTAAAAAATTTAAATTCTGTACCCGAATTGTTCATTCTAACAAATATTTATTTATATTTACTGTCTTTTGTTAGTGTAACCCACTCTACATGGATGCAGTAACATTGTACAGAATTAATTTATCATGGTTTAATTTTCCAAACATTCATGATTTACTGTTGAAACTTCGAAACTTGTGCGCTTTCTGCACAAGGTACAGTCAACATATTATTCTCTTGCCTGGAACGCATTTTCAATGTGGTGGTACATGGCACAAGAAGTGCCAAAACGGCATTCAGGAAGGAGTTTGGAAAGTGCCAAATAACTGCTGAATTTGGCATTTAAAAAAAATTGAGAAAAACTGGCAATGTTGCTGATCAGGCTGGATGTAAACGTAAGTAAAAATGCTCGATAGACCTTTCTGAACATTTGCAAAAGTACCCCCACAAGTTATTACGAAGATTATCGACAAGAACTGGTTTGTTTTTTAGAGTGTGTCACAAAGCAAAATGAAGGCTACATCCATACCGTGTGACTACTGTTCATGTAGAATCTAGATTTATAGATACGAATGGGGGACTGTGTGTGAGAGCTGAGAACCTCGATGTTTTGGGACCCACTTATATCACGGATAAAACATGGTTTCACATAAGTAGATACCTTCCAAAACAGAGGAATATATGTTTTCCATCTGACACTAACATAGGATCGCTATACTATATATGCCATATCTAAGGAATCTGTGAAACAGTTGAGGAACGCTGAATTTACACAGGGCTATTACCAACGAGACGATGCGAGACGACACATCACGGAGGAGCATGACCCATATTCAATCCTTCTTCGGTGACCGAATTATTTCGAAAGATCTGTGGTCAACAAGCTCTCTCGAGCTGTCACCACCATATTTCTTTCCCTGAGGTCATTTGGAGGAAATAGTTTGCTGGCAACAATGCTCACATCATAGAAAAGTTGCAGCACAACATCACGAACAACATCCGGGTGATTCCCATGGGTGTATTGCAGCATACCTTCGACAACATGCAAAGAACATTTACCTTGATAAATTCGTTAGGGAGGACGTTCCAGTATGTTTAATGGGTTGTATTAATAAGAAAATCTTGTTAACACAGGGTACTTCAAAAAATGCTACCACTTATATGGCGCTAATATGTCATTGCTTACCAAATACATTCTTTTTTTTATGTATTTGTGTGTGTATTTGCTTGTTTTTTAATAATAATAATAATAATATCGTTTTTGGAAATGGAAATGGCTACAAGGTTTACGTAGAGCAACGCGGAATCTGCGTTGCTCTAATGTAAACCTTGTAGTCATTTCTATTGAATGGGGTTTACTTAATAATAACTCACACAATCCCTGAAAGAAACGACATTTTAAAAAACAAACAGACACACACACAAATACTTACGTAAAAAAACAAAATATAACTGGTAAGCAAGTGACATATTAGCGTCATATGTGGTAATTTTTTTTTGAAGCACCCTGTATAATTAACATTTACTGTTAAAATATCAGGAATGGCTTTGTATTTAAGAAGTCTGGATGGAAAGGTTCTGGAATTTTTTTTACAAAGACGTATAAACTCAATAAAATGGGCTTTATTGTCCTGCAGTATACCTTTAGTTTTTAATAGTTTTATTTTTGGTGTAACTAGCGCAGTTTGAGGCTAATTATACTGCATTTATCATAATTCTAGTATATTTACAAAACAATGTACTAATATATATATATATAAGTACTTATACTCTACCTCGACACTTTGTAGAGGAGTGAAAAATTTATACAGGGTGTTTATAAAGTAACGCAAGTGAAGAAACAAATCTGATTTGAATGTGATACACAGTGCAAGAGCCTGTATAGAGATCGATGGTGAACATTTTCAACACCTCTTATAAACCTTCATATCGAATATACAGTTGTTATAAAATACTTGTAATAAATATTACTCGTCCATGTTCACTCGCGTTAATATAATTCAAATGGGATTTATCGCTTCACTCGCGTTATTTTATACACACCCTGTACTTATTAGGAATGGTTATTTGATTTAGAATTTGTTAAGAACTATTTTTACGCTGTAATAAAATGAAAAGCCACCGAATATGGAGGTTAATTAACTCAAAATTTCGGTTTTACCTTCAAAATGGATTTTGGTTTTAACGTTTACTTGTTTAAGACTTCACCCATTTTCGAAACTTTGGGAAACATTTCTCGTACGTATAAAATTGAATGAATAGGAGGGCTTCACCAGCGTTTTGACTGCCGAGGTCATATCGCGCCGAAGTACTTAAAAAAAAAAATGAAAATTTACATCCTCAGAATGTGAACAAATATCCTAATAAAATTCCACACTTGTTCTAAGTTTGAAACGTTCGTTTGCTTTTCAAACTATTTACCGTTTATTTATTTTTTGTTTTTTAACATTTTAGGAAATGATTCTTGCTATTGAGGTAACGTCATTTTTTGCACCATATTAGGAAGTGTTGCTCGAAAATAGGAAAAATATTCATGGTGTCAAATTTTTTTTTTTAGAATGAAAACAAGTTTTCGAATGTACATTTAATCTTTTGTGTGATTTTGTTCTGGAATGTTATGCCTCGATAAGGATAGAATAAAATTCCTTATTTGGAACTAATTAATGCACTACGGATGACGTCATTGTATCTGGCTGTCCGATTGTTTTCTCTCTCTCTCTCTCTCTCTCTCTCTCTCTCTCTCTCTCTCTCTCTCTCTCTCTCTCTCTCTCTCTCTCATTTTTCTTACATTTTTGGGGAGGTTTGGGGACTATCTATGCATAACTCCTTATTTGGAACAGGTATACTGTAAATGTTATCAATAAGAAGATAAATGGCTATTCAGCGATCAAACTGTAAACATAAATGAACTTTACCATTACATACTTCGTAAACGGTTATATAAACTTGAACAGTGAAAAAAAAAAAACATAGATCGATGGAGGCCATTAAAATTGTACTTGTCTTTACGGATTTGAGTGTATGCAACTGTAAGAAAGGTCATGTAAATTGTGTAGGGTAATAAAAAAAACTTCAGGTTTGAACTATTTCGTTGAAAATTGAAATGTTAAGAATATAAAATTATTTGGCAATGTTTTAAGAATACACTCTATATAGAGTCTCATTATTTTTAAATAATATATATATTTAACTATAGCTATAACCAGGGCTTTTTTTTGTGACGGTACGCGCCGGTACGGCGTACCGGCACCTTTTATTTTCAGAGCGACGTTGACACACGTCCGCTCTAATAAATTAACGTTCCCATCTCGACTGACTCATTTGGCGGGAACAACAAATTCACATGACAATTCGTTGGCTGACGAGAAGGGGCAGGGGGCGCAGGAAGAGGGCAGGGGTGGGAGAGGAATTTTAAAATTTATCAAGATATGAGTACCGGCACCTCTTTTTTTACAAAAAAAGCACTGGCTATAACTATAGCTATTGTTCTCACGAAAGCTATAGTTAAAGTGTTTAAATTTTATATATATATATATATATATATATATATATATACACACACAGGGTGTCCCATAAGTCCGGCATCATAGGAAAACTAATAAAAACAGGCAAAACAAAAGCTTTTATTTACAGAACGTGTTCAATATGTCCACCATTGTTTTTCAATACACAAATTCAGACGTGATACCCAGTCAGCAAGCACACGGTGAATGATGTCAGGAGTAATGGTGTTACATGCCCCAATAATGCGCTGCCGCAAATGTTCAACACTCCTAATTTTCCCTGCGTATACCAGCGCTTTCAAGTGGTCCCAGAGATAAAAATCTAGTGGAGTGAGATCTGGGCTTCTAGCTGGCCATTCCACAGGCCCTCGACGTCCTATCCAATGACCAGGGAATTGTTGGTACAGGTATTCCCTTACTTGGGTGCTGTAATGTGCAGGAGCGCCGTCTTGCTGGAACCATGTTGGGAAATTTCCTTCGTTCAAGACACTGGGAAATGCTTCTTCCTTGAGCATACGTAGGTAGGTGCCTCCAGTGACATGTTCATCGAAAAAGAGGGGGCCTATGATGCGATCCTTCCAAATGCCACACCATACCATCACCCGAGATGCACCTTGTTCCTTTGAAGAGGTATACCAGTGAGGGTTGTTTTGAGATCAATAGCGGGTGTTCTGTCGATTTACCTCACCATTTCCATAAAAAAACAGCCTCGTTACTGAACAGAATGGTGGACGGGAAATTGGCATCCCGAGCATATTGTTCTGTAGCCCATTCACAAAATTCCATCCGCCGGTCGGGATCATCTTCGCTTAATTTCTGTAGGATCTGAAGTTTATATGGATGCCATTTGTGAGCCTGAAGAATGCGATGGATGCTACTTTTCGACACTCCTGTCTCGGCGGACAATCGCCGAAGAGACTTATTGGGACTTCTGTTAAAATGAGCCAGGATAGCGTGGTTTATCTTCTATGGATCCTGTTTCCTTAAATTTTGCAACAAGTCTGCTAACACAACTCTGTGTTATTGGCTCGCGGTCTGGATGTAGTCTGTTAAATTCAGCAGCGGCCTCTCTTTGATTCCGATTTCCTATGAGTAGAATTATCTGGATTCGTTCTTCTTTGCTCACAGACATTATGGCCTGTAGAAAGAGAAAAATATGAATTATGGTTTGTAGAAATAGAAAAATATGAATTTCTCCTATGATGCCGGACTTATGGGACACCCTATAATATAATATATATATATATATATATATATATATATATATATATATATATATATATATATATATATCGTAAAGAACGACGCTTGTATAGGAGATATTCCGCGCAAGACGAGAGAGAGAACGAAACAAATGAAAAAATGAGGTAACCACCCGGGAATCGAACCCGGGATCTTCCGATTGCCGGTCAGATGCGATACCACTACACCATGGGCCTCACTCTTCCAAATGCCGTAATTCTTCTACATACTCGCAGAAACCAATGCCCCAAGGGGGCACCTCCCGCATGCCGTAACATTATATACATTCAACTGCAAAGAACACGCAGTATAAATAACGTAAAGAACGACGCTTGTATAGGAGATATTCCGCGCAAGAAGAGAGAGAGAGAACGAAACAAATGAAAAAATGAGGTAACCTCCCGGGAATCGAACCCGGGATCTTCCGATTGCCGGTCAGATGCGATACCATTACACCATGGGCCTCACTCTTCCAAATGCCGTAATTCTTCTACATACTCGCAGAAACCAATGCCCCAAGGGGGCACCTCCCGCATGCCGTAACATTATATACATTCAACTGCAAAGAACACGCAGTATAAATAACGTAAAGAACGACGCTTGTATAGGAGATATTCCGCGCAAGACGAGAGAGAGAGAACGAAACAAATGAAAAAAATGAGGTAACCACCCGGGAATCGAACCCGGGATCTTCCGATTGCCGGTCAGATGCGATACCATTACACGATGGGCCTCACTCTTCAAAATGCCGTAATTCTTCTACATACTCGCAGAAACCAATGCCCCAAGGGGGCACCTCCCACATGCCGTAACATTATATATATTCAACTGCAAAGAACACGCAGTATAAATAACGTAAAGAACGACGCTTGTATAGGAGATATTCCGTGCAAGACGAGAGAGGAGCATATCTCCTATACAAGCGTCGTTCTTTACGTTATTTATACTGCGTGTTCTTTGCAGTTGAATATATATAATGTTACGGCATGTGGGAAGTGCCCCCTTGGGGCATTGGTTTCTGCGAGTATGTAGAAAATTACGGCATTTGGAAGAGTGAGGCCATCGTGTAATGGTATCGCATCTGACCGGCAATCGGAAGATCCCGGGTTCGATTCCCGGGTGGTTACCTCATTTTTTCATTGTTTCGTTCTCTCTCTCGTCTTGCGCGGAATATCTCCTATACAACGTCGTTCTTTACGTTATTTATACTGCGTGTTCTTTGCAGTTGAATGTATATGATGTTACGGCATGCGGGAGGTGCCCCCTTGGGCATTGGTTTCTGCGAGTATGTAGAAGAATTACGGCATTTGGAAGAGTGAGGCCCATGGTGTAATGGTATCGCATCTGACCGGCAATCGGAAGATCCCGGGTGGTTACCTCATTTTTTCATTTGTTTCGTTCTCTCTCGTCTTGCGCGGAATATCTCCTATACAAGCGTCGTTCTTTACGTTATTTATACTGCGTGTTTATTGCAGTTGTATATATATATATAATTTAAACACTTTAACTATAGCTTTCGTGAGAACAATAGCTATAGTTAAAGTTTTTAAATTATGTACAAGGTGGCGCAAATGTCGCGCATCATAGGAATTTTCAGTGTTGACTATAATATATATCTTTTTTTCTTTTAGGTAGGGGATGACATATTAAACACATTAAATTCTGTACTGATTCATCGATTTTAGTACCTGGTATTCCATACAGTAAAACCAAGCTTACCCTCTCGTCTATTGTTAATTTCGCAGCTATCCCCAAGGGTTCAGCAGCCTACCTAATAGAAAAAAAAATACTGTACACTGAAAATTCCTATGGTGCGCGACTTTTGCGCCACCCTGTATATATTATAATGTTATGTATTAATACGTTTACCTTTTTATATAGTCTTTAAAAATGCTTATAAATATTACTGTATCTTTGTGTCGCGTCTATTCTATACAAGCTGAGGGAGAACTTTATTAATGTAGTACAGTTTTTAAATGTTTGTCATTTATTAAAGAATCGTTAAAACAAGTTATTAAAATATAAAAGAGTGTTATTTCGGCCACAGTCTTGTCACCATCGTTAGTCTCAGTTTGAAAAGTTTATTCGCCGAATGTATCCTATATACTACTGAGCTAAAATGTGTCTGTGTGTCTGTCCTCTTTCTTCGGAACCGTGCACAGACTAAATGGCACATCGGAAAATTCTGCAACCATCACCAACTGATTTAACATATGTATTTTTAATTCCAGTGTATGTAATTATATTTATATATAATTAAACATTATTTTGGCGCAATTTTTACATATGTAAAGGTCCCCCCCCCCCCCCCCCCCCCTTCGAAAGTCCTAGATCCGCTACTGCTTCTCAGCTACACTGTTTTGAGTAGGATATGTCGAGTTTCTTATAAAAAGTATCCGTAAATAGTAGAACAGTAAATTATGAACGTATAAAAATAACTCATTAAAATTAATAAATTAGGTACGTGTTACGTTTCGATAACTCGGCCTATCGACGATTTTTCATTTCGAAAACTTGGCCGTGGCTCAATTTTTGGTATGCAAATGGTGCTTTTAAATTTAGAATTACTTAAAGGCCATTAAAATTCATTTAAAAGGTAAAAAGCAGAGACACGTTTGAAATTTATATGCCTATAGTAAAAACAAGCGGTAGCTCGTTATCGCCCTCCGGCAGATAGCAGTATATGTCACAGTATATGTAGCAGTATATGTCACAGCTAGCTGTATATCGGGACTACGAAACTATTATCGAGACTACCAAACTGCTCTCCCCCATTATCCCCACCCCTCTCCCCATTACCCCCAGGGGGAAGTGGGCTGGCACCTTGCAACAATTGATCAACATTGCAATTGCATATATGCACTCGAACATTTTGCGGTCATACTACTACCTTGGAAGATTGTGTAATTATACAGTGCTCTTTAACCTGGGTATCGTTTTGAAAGTACTTACATTCACTTGTAATAGACATTAAATAGCTCGTGCTCGGCTACGGAGTGACCTAGGACCGGGAAACTTGACAGAGTACATCGGCAGCTCATGGGATAGTTAACCCTTTAAGCACCAGCAGGCAAATTTTTAGCATTTACTAAAATGTAGTTAAAGACCAGGTTTCTGGTAGTAAATATTGGAACTAATTTGATTGACGTTATCTAATCCATCCGTTCAAAGTATTACCTGAATCAGTCATTTAGAGAGAGGAAGATCGTGAATGTGAATACTACGCAAAGGGTTTACAAGCACATTAACCTCGTGTCTACGAATGCTTACAACCATTAATAAATGAATATGTAAAGCTGGAAAGCATAATTTAATTGAGTATACGAAGGGAAATATTATTTTTATACACAGTATCTAAAACTAAAATTGAAAGTAAGTTGCCAGTTATTTACAAGGATCGTGTTGAGATTTTTATAATTTAAAAAAGTATGTACTTTTTTGCTTCTAGAAATTAAAAAACTTATTATAAAAAAGCATTTGGAAGGGGGCGCCAAATTGATCAAAGGGGGAGCGGCGGCCGCAAAATGCAAAGGTAAACATAATTAATAACTTAATATAAAAAAGAAAAGCGTTTTCAATTATTTTTTTATGAAGAAATTAAGAGGCAAATATTAAACTTCTTTTTAGATACGCTATATTTTTCTTTTATAAAGGGTAACTAATTTATATAGAGCCAGCTCGATTAAACGTATGAATTAGGTTTTCAGGCATCAAAATGCAGGTTTATTTATTTATTTACTTTAAAAATATGAAATTATTACTTTGTTTATTTATTATATATTTAGCTTCTAAAAACAGAAATACTACATGTGTCACAGCATCAATTTCATTCTACAGAATTATTTCATTGTCACTAACGTATTAATTATTACAGCTAAATGATTCTACCTAAAATATATACAGGGTGTCCCATAAGTCCGGCATCATAGGAGAAATTAATATTTTTCTATTTCTACAAACCATAATTTATGCTCGGGATGCCAATTTCCCGTTCACCATTCTGTTCAGTGACGAGGCTGTTTTTTATGGAAATGGTGAGGTAAATCGACAGAACACCCGCTACTGGTCTCAAAACAACCCTCACTGGTGTACCTCTTCAAAGGAGCAAGGTGCATCTCGGGTGATGTTCATCCAAATGCCACACCATACCATGTCACTGGAGGCACCTACCTACGTATGCTCAAGAAGAAGCATTTCCCAGTGTCTTGAACGAAGAAGGAAATTTCCTAACATGGTTCCAGCAAGACGGCGCTCCTGCACATTACAGCACCCAAGTAAGGGAATACCTGTACCAACAATTTCCTGGTCATTGGATAGGACGTCGAGGGCCTGTGGAATGGCCAGCTAGAAGCCCGGATCTCACGCCACTAGATTTTTATCTCTGGGGCCACTTGAAAGCGCTGGTATACGCAGAGAAAATTAGGAGTGTTGAACATTTGCGGCAGCGCATTATTGGGGCATGTAACACCATTACTCCTGACATCATTCACCGTGTGCTTGCTGACTGGGTATCACGTCTGAATTTGTGTATTGAAAACAATGGTGGCCATATTGAGCACGTTCTGTAAATAAAAGCGTTTGTTTTGCCTTTTTTTATTATTTTTCCTATGATGCCGGACTTATGGGATACTCTGTATATTATACATACAAATATTTAGAAATATAAAACAATACACTTTAGATGTGAATTTGTATTTATATTTACCGAGTGCATATACATTCATAAAAATAGGGAGCGTCGACATTTTCGATAGAAATTTGGTGGTGTTCGATAATTAATTTTTAACTAAAATCAAGTCTACTAGCAATGTAGCGTTCTTTTTTAATATATGAAGCAAATTAGAATGCTTGGAGCTATTGAAGAATAGGGACCCCAGCCTTCTTTAGTTAGGCTTATAAGGCTAACTAACGAAAATATCACGACCTAACCTAACCAAACGTTAGGTTAACTGTACGCCCTTGACGATTGGTTAGGTTAGGTCATGATATTTTCGTTAGTTAGCCTTATAAAGCTAACTAAAGAAGGCTGGGGTCCCTATTCTTCAATAGCTCCGAATGCTTTATTATATTTTTTAAAGCTATTTATATTGTTATAATTAACTTTTTCAAAATAATGTCTTCACTAAAGTATTAGTAATGTCGTCGCGAGACACTGTTTGCAGGGAGGCTATATTAGGTTTTTATTATAAGTTCACTATTTTAATTAAAGAGGTACGATGGGTTTATTTTTTAGTTAAAGTTCAGATTATTCAATACAGAGATCATATCGTAGTCTAATTACCAAATCAGACCCATGAACGGTTATAGTAAAATGAATATACGACATCTACAACTTAATGCTTACTATTTACAATTACCATTCTCTACATAACTTTTTATCTTTCAAAAAGTAATGAAAATTTATTTGTTTCCTCTAATCTGTATGTTACACTTTTCTAGCTAGTCGCTTTGCCATTAATGACCACTCTTTCTTCGTTTACGTCCACTAAGCCAATTTTCAACATTTTAGAACATGACCATCAATTCCGTGAAAATGAAGTTTAGCTAATAATTTTCTATGTTCACTTCATCAAATGCCTTTTGAAAATCGACATATATACAAAGGTGGGCACCCGGGCCTCAAAATATATAATATAAGTGAAAAATTTGATTAAAATGAAAAATTGCCGGGATTGCCGGGTTCAGTTCTTCCGCTAGGAGCTCCAGTTGCTTGACTTGAAGTTGAAGCACTAACATCAGTAGATTCTTCGTCTCCTCCAGGTGTTGAAACAAGTTTCAGTTCAGTCTCAGTCTCTTTCTGAGTCTTATGGAGGACACCATCCATCTTCTTTAGAACTTCAAATAATCACTAAACACACTAAAATCACTAAAAAAGACCGTCCGGACCGGACCGTCCGGAATTGCTTAAAAATGGACCGTCGCTCCTCATTTCGGTCCTCACTGAGAAAAGGACCGACTTTCCCGCTCACGGTCCTTAAAAAGGGCCGAGTTCCTGGAGTTCGGTCCTTTTGGAACTCGGTCCTGCCCACCTTTGCATATATATATAACATCTACTGTTTTACTCTCGTCATATATATTTACAATATCCTTAAAAAAGTCGAGCAAATTGGTTAGACAAGAACCATTATATCGGAAGCTGTGCTGAGAATCTTTAATTAAAGTATTCCTTTCTAAGTGATTGACTTTTTTGTCCCGAACGATCGTCTCCATAAGCTTACCAACTACTGAAGTCAGACTATTGGGACGATAATTTCCCGGAAGCGATTTGTTCCCTCTCAAATATTGACGTAATGTTTGCAAGTTTTCGTTCGAACGGAACTTCTCCAGACTGTAAAGATTTATTACACTGGGGAACACAACTTTTGGTGACTTAGATGTTAGACCTGTTTCTGGGTATATTGAGGTCGCTGATTCTAAAAATGACATTAGTTTTTCTCCATCAGCTCTGCTTATCAAGATATGATATATATCTATATATATTTCTATATAATGTATATAATATTATATAATTGCTGACTGGCAATCACTGTTGTTGTCATTTGAATACAAAAGTATGATGAATGTCAGCAAAAATAGTGTAGTGTAGTGTAGTGTAGAACAACACATTTTAGGCTCCGTTTGGAGCTATCTATGAATAACCGCCATTCACTTGGTGTGTATTCCGATATGCCCATTTTCATCAGCAATCCGCGCACATTGTTGCAGAAAACTAAATCGTTCTCTTTTGAGAAGAAGGGCAGTAAATCCTTTTCTCTGTCGCGATATAACATGATTTTGGTTCCCGGCAGCAGTAAATTTTTTTCTCCCAGCCTGGAAGCTAACAATTCAGACAATTTCTTCGAAAGACTTAAGTCCCTTATGAGGTCGTTTAATTCGTGTTGACTAAAACCTTCTGCAACTGATGACGGTCCTTCGAAATCACTGTCATTTTGCCCACATATGCTTTCTTTGTCAGTAGCAGATTCATCATCTTCTTGAGGGAGCTCTGGAAGATGGCTGAATGATGGGACAGGTATCTCATTTGAATGTGAAACAGGCCGTCTAGCTGAGTCTATGTGAGGATACGTCCATTTACTCCGGTTACGTCCATTGATGCCCTTTATATTCACCAAACAAAAGTAACAGTCATCACTGTGGTTTCTCTGTTCTCTCCATACCATTGGTATACCAAATTTCAGGCACCTCCTCTTTCCGTTGGTCCATTGCCGCAGATGCTCCGTACACGTTTTACACACAACATGAGGAGCCCATGGCTTATCTTGGTCCCCTAGTTGTACTTTGAAATAGGCAAAATAAGCTTTTTTCACAAAATCAGTAATAGTTTTTCTCTGTTCAATGAACGTGTACTCTCCGCAGATAAACAAAACACATCTGGATGATTTAAACACTTTCTTCGTGATGAAGCCATGTCAACACCTGTAACAGGAAAGAATTCACGTTAGTACATGTACAATACACATGCAAAACAGCAACATCAGCAAAATCATAGCTACAATTTAATTATACAGATGCATTTAGATTTACGAGCAACTCATAATACCGTTCCAGAAGGGTAATGACGTATGCAATATCTCAAAAACTAGAGCTGCTAGAACAAAATGGATGATATTTTCTGAATCAGTGGCATGAAAATATCCAGAATAAGGTCTAAAATCTCAGGTACCAAGAAAAAACTTTTTTTTGTTCCCCAGTGAATTATTATTACATATATACGTCAGAGGAGAGACTATTGCGCAATTCATTTCTTCAAGTACCCTGGGGCAGAACTTATCTGGACCTGGAGTTTTATTAGGATTAATTTTACCTATGGCCGAGAGAACTTCAGTTTCACTAATGGTAAAATCGCGAAGCTTTAAATGATCATCATTGAGCATGATTATGGGAGAGGGAATGTTGTTCATATTTTCGTTAGTAAACATCGAAGAAAGGAATTTATTTGAAACTTCCGTCATTCGTAAGTCATCGCAATATTTTTCGTTGTTTTCGCGTATGATTTGACCAATAGTCTGCGAAACTAAACTTTTATTCCTGACATCATAATAGAAGTTCTTCGAATTCGATTTAAGTTGGTTCATTAAAATATATATAGCTCATAGTTTCGCCTACTTTTTCTAGTAAATTTTTTGCTTCGCCTTCTCAAGAGCTTGTACGCATTTTCATCGGCCAAATTATTTGTTTCTTTAAATTTGAAATACGCGTTCCTTTTAACGTTAAGCTACTTTTAATTTTAGCACCTACCATTTAGGTTTAACAAACTTCGCCAATCTCTTTTTACCTAATGAAATATTACTCGATGTTTAAAATAATTTTAAAAGAATTCCATGTACCATTAATATCATCTCGCAATTTTCTCATCCCAATTATGGGTCGAAAGTTTTAGTTTCATGTCACGAAATTTAACCTTTTTCGATCCAAAATGTATTCTGAACTATCCGAATTATAAAAATTTTAATTTCAAATGTAATTTGCTTATGATCATTGGTGGAGTAGTAATAGTCCTCCTACAGAGATATTATCAATTAAGTCTAGGTGTGGACTTAAAACTGAATATTGAAATCTCTAGTGAGACCCTTAACCATTTGAAAAAGTGAACTTTCGAGCAATGAGGAGATTTGGTAATATTATATTAGACTATAATCTTATTTACATTTCGCAAAACAAAATGACAGACCACTAGGCACAAACATCCTTTGTTGTTATTTTTTGGAACTATCTGTTTAAATAGGTATGTTGTACCTTTTATAAACCATAATAATAGATGGTATGAGCACCATATAAGTACAGTAACTAAAAACTTCTTAAAAAAACATTCAATAAAATCCGGGTGGCCTTTTTTCTTTTCAACTGTTTTTCCAACAGCCCTGAGTTAAATGGCATCTAGCAATTTTGGCTGTTGACGATTTTCCATTTGATTAAATGGAATATGGGAATCACAGATTTAATTTTATAGGATAAATAGTCAAAAGTTACAGAATGTAAACACTGTTTCCACGAAGATGTCAAGGGCCATTCACACTGTCGTTCACATTCGTCCACATTTGTTAGTTCGTGGCATCATCCTTTATTTACTCCAAATTCATTTGGACGGTGCCTAATTTCTTCGGTTTTCCCTTGCTGAAAGTGTCATCGTTTTATGTTGTAAATTCATCATCATAAGTTCGTCTTTTTTGGTTTTTTGCCTGTCTGCAAGATTTAAAAAAGGAAGAAAACTCTTAAGCGTGTATTTTTTAAAACAAGAACATAATACCAAGAATACTGATATAATATGAATAGAAAGAGACTTGGCGTAAACTTCAAATACTAGCTGGGTTCCATAAATTATAGTCCACATATATACAGTATACAGTCTCGGGATTATTGTTATGAAAATGCCTGCGCTTGTAAACCCAAGTGAGTAGCTGCGTTTTTAAAATGAGGGCGAATCAGGCAATTTATATTATGTAATTTCAAAGTATCAAATTTATGTTTATAAAATTATTCATTTAGTTTATTACTTCTTAGTTAATTAATGTTCTTAAAAATTCCAATATTATAATCATGCAACTCGGACGGGGACTATTTTTGCAGCTAATCATAGATGCTGGAGGCTGATGACGTAATGACTCCAGTTTGTTTATTGTAAATAAATGCAAAATGCCTTTGAAGTGTGCCGCGGCACTCTGTAACAATGTAGAACTTCAACAAACTACAAGTTTTTTTAAATTTCCATAAAAACAACGATTTTTTTAATATCTGGGTATCTAATTGTAGAAGAGTGGACCTAAAATTTGGCCGTAACATAAAACGGAGAGTAATATGTGATAAACATTTTAATAAATTATATACAGGCCAATATAGATAACCGACCCATTTTAGGGCTCTACTGTAAACCTTCATTACAGTGAGTTTGAGATGTATTAAATGAATTAGTTTATTAGGATTAGTAGTATGTATATTGTTATGATGACGCGGTTTATTTCTTTATATTTATGGTATGAATTATACCTTTGTTTTAGCCTGTCTTCATTTAAACTACATCATATAGATTTAACCCAAGGTTTTATATATATATATATATATATATATATATATATATATATATATATATATATATATATATATATATACAGGGTGGGCCGTAAGTTTCCATACATAGGAAAAATAAACATTTTTTTATGGACAACCATTTTTATTTATATAATATGCTCTACATGGTTGCCATTGTTTTGAAAACACATTTCAATACGTGTTCCCCACTGTTGATGAACACGCATTAGCACAGTTGACGTTATGCTTGTAATGGCGTTGGTGATACGTTCCTTTAGATGATTTATGTCTCGTATCTTTTCCTGATACACCATGGCCTTCAAGTGCCCCCAAAGATAGAAATCAAGGGGGTGAGATCTGGGGATCTGGGAGGCCACTCCACAGGACCAATTCAATTCGTTGCTCTTTCGTCAAACGCATATTCTTAGGGTATCTGAAACATAAAAACAAACGTTTAATTTTTCCTATGTATGGAAACTTACGGCCCACCCTGTATATATATATATATCACTGATTATATATATTCTTACTTCTCTGTCAATTCGTGTAGGGGGGTAATTATAAACCTTTTACAAAATAATATATTCATCACAAACTCTAAACTAATTACAATGCAAATGAAACTTTTGACAGTGAAGAAAATTTGTCGAAGAATAAAGATTTGATATTGAGACAATTAAATAAAATGCACAAACATTTTAAATTTGACTGTTAAACAGTTTTAATCTACAATGTGTAGTTATTTAACTGAATACAGCCGTATTGTAATATGTCAGGTCATTAAAATTAATAAACGCATACATACTACAATTTTTGATGGAATTATCTTTAGAACAACAGTTGGTTCTCTACCCGGTCTTTTGACCGTATTTTGTACATAATACAATCTCATACTGTAGAATTATTTGAATCCTATCTGGTTGTTTGACCATTTCAGTTATATGAACTTTGACATCAATTACTTCCTTTAAAGAAAAGATATTTGAGACAACTGACCTTTGTCTTAAGAATTCTGAGATTCAAAATTAATACAAGACAATTAAATGAAATGATATAATGTACTAGGGGCACTCAATATATCAGGTCATCCCATAAGTAATGTCATTTTTTAGATCGGAATTTGAAGGACAAAAAAAAACTCAACTTAAACTTTTTAATCTAGTATATATTTTCCATCGGAATCATTGACACTCTGCCAACGTCCTACAAGCTTTTCAATGCCATGTTTATAAAATTCAGGCGGTTTTGAGGCAAAAAACGTACAAAGACTGGTGTGCAGGTCATCTAAAGAAGTATACTGTTTCTCAAGATAGTTTTGCAGACTCCTGAAGAGATGATAATCTGAAGGCGCAAGGTCTGGAGGATGTGGAAGTTTTTCCCACCTAAGCTCCTCAATTTTTGCAGAAGTGATCCGAGCGGTATGAGGACGTGCGTTGTCGTGGTGGAACACGATTCCTTTCCGATTAACCAAAGAAGGTCTCTTTTCTTTTAGTGCAATGTTCAATCGATCCAGTTGTTGACAGTAGACTTGAGCGGTGATTGTTTGGTTGTATGGTAAGGTTTCAAAGTGTATTACACCACCTTTATCCCACCAAACACTAAGCAACACCTTCCGAGGGTGAAGATTTGGTTTTGGCTGTGATGTCGCTGGTTCTCCGGCACAAACCCACTGTCGACGGCGCTTAACATTCTGGTACAGTATCCACTTTTCATCACCAGTCACTAAACGGTGCAAAAACGGATCTTGGAGTTCACGGGAATGAAGAGCTGTGCTAATGTTTACCCGCACCCTCAGATTGTCGACCGACAATTCATGTGGCACCCATTTTCCTAACTTAGGCACTTTCCCGAGTTGTTGCAAATGTCGATGGATAGTGGACGGGGATGAATTGAGTTTCTGGGCCAATTCTTCGACAGTTGTTGAAGTCTTCTTCAAGTGCGGCTAACAGTAGGGCATCATCAAACTCAGCAGGGCGTCCAGAGTGTGCTGCATCTGTCAAACAGCAGTCACCATTCCTAAACTTTTGAAACCATCTTTGACATTTCCTCACATGCAGAATATCGTTGCCATAAACTTCCTGAATGTTTCCCGTTGCTTCAGTAGCACTATTCCCTTTTTTGAACTCGTAAATCATTATATGCCTGATATGCTTTTCTGATACCGCCATACTTATGAGGGGTTCACATACAGCAAAACACACGTCTTCACTGGTCAAGGTCTGTAAAGTATGTAGCGAAACACGATAGATCTCCTCTTAGATATAACCTTCGGAAAATTTATGCTTAAACCGAGTAGGACTAGTTTAAACTTAATCTATCGTAAAAAACGACATTACTTATGGGATGACCTGATATTTTGCCCCACCCTTTTTACTTAGCTAAATAATAGGCCATGGGGCTGAAATGTCTTTTGGACCGTAAGTTTGAACTTTCTGCGCTTCACATAACCGGATTTTTCCAGTTTGAACCTTCCCCTCCTTGTATAAAACCGCTTTTAAACGCACTTTTATAAAACCGATGGTTAACGCAGTTTCGAAAATGGCGTCTGACAGTGATGTGGGTCGTAGACAGAGAGCTGTTATTGAGTTCTTAACCGCAGAGAAGGAAACAGTTGAAAATATTCACAAACGTCTACAAAACGTTTACGGAGATGCTGCTGTTGTGCAACGTGCTAACAGCATCATTCGATCAAATCGGCGCGTCACATACAGGGAGCTATCACTGGAGCTAGGAATTAGTGAAGGAAGTGTGAATACGATAATTCAGCAACTGGGATACTCAAAAGTGTGTTCACTGTTTGTTCCTCTCGAACTGACTGAAGATCACAAAGCCCAAAGAAAAGAAATTGCTTCTGGTTCGTTGGTTCTATACGAGACAGAAGGGGATGACTTCCTTTCACGAATTGTGACTGGGGATGAGACTTGCAGTATACCACTTTGAACCTGAAACAAAACGCCAATCCATGGAGTGGCATTACGCAGACTCCCCACGCAAGAAAAAGTTCAAAATGGCTCCCTCTGCAGGAAAGGTTATGGCCACCATCTTCTGGGACATGAAAGGGGTGATTCTGGTGGACATTATGAAGAAAGGACAAACATTCAACTCAGAGGCATATATTACTACCCTACAGAGACTACAGAGACGTATAAAGCGAGTTCGACCGGAGAGAAAACTGGAACACGTCCTTCTTTTGCACGATAACGCAAGACCACACAACAATTTGCAAACAAGAAAGGCCATCACAAAAATGCGCTTGACTGTGTTACCCCACCCTCCATACAGCCCGGATCTGGCACCTTCAGACTTCCATTTGTTTGGTCAATGAAGGATGCTATTCGTGGAAGAAAATTTTAGAGTGACGATGAAGTTGTTGAGGAGGTTAAGAGGTGGCTCCAGCGGAACCCAGCGGACTTTTACCAGCAAGGAATAAAGGCCCTTGTTTCGAGGTGGAGGAAAGCCGTAGAAAAGCATGGAGATTATGTGGAAAAATAAAAACTTTTGAAAAAGGTATGTAACTACTTGTGTACAAAATTCTGGAACTTACAAGGAAACTTGGAAAGAAAAAAAAGGTGGGGACAAAATATATTGAGTGGCCTCGTATAAGGTAATACAATAAAAGATGAATGTATAATTTCAATAATTACAAATTGTCAGCTACTTATTTTACAACCGTAAACCCCCTTTGGGTCGGTTTAATTTCTTGTAATTATTCGTATTCACCTCATTCTTTATATTTTACCGCGTAAGAAACCAGGTTTTGATTCTTTCGCGTTTTCTGAAATGAACTTTACAAGGAGAGACATTCGCTTTAAGTTATTGGAGCTAAGTCCGTTTTTTTTATAAGGAAGACCAGTTTAGCTTGGCAAGTAATTTATTCAAAATTAGAAGAACGATTTCGCTTTTAAGTATCACGCACGATTTGAATTTTATCATTGCGGCACAATATATATGTATTTTTATATACTTGAGCAAACTTCCATTAAGAACTCGTTTTTTTTTTCTTAAAAGGAGAAATAAATCTAATGTTCTGAATTCTGATTTAAATTTAAGTTTGTGAGAGTGAACTTTATTTTTTCACGTTCTAAGATGCACTAATGTTACGCGTTTTTCTTTATAACTATTGGGCATCTTTCCGCTTCGAATTTATATTTTTTAATGCAGACATTTATCCCATCTTTTTAACTAACATAATTTATGCTACGTTATTCGGTAATAGTAAAGAGTAATTGGATATAAATTTCATCCTCGTTCTCTGTTTTAAATATACTCTGATTCATTTATATGACAACACCTTTCTCTGCCTATGGACCCTTTTCCGAGTTAGGCTGCCAGGCGTAGATTTATTTATATACCCAAATAAGATTCTCTTTTTTATTAATCTTATTTGTAAGAATTATTAGCCTTTTAGGTGTAATTTTTTTTTGCCATTGAACTTGTTAATAATGTAACAATATAATTTTAACGGGGTTTTCCCATTTTATACATAAATGAATTCAATTTTATAACGTCTTTGTTTCTTTGTAGTGAACGCGGAAACCCACGTGCCTCCTCCCAATTTAATGTAATTTTTACATTAATTTTTTTCCTAGTTTCGGGTTAACTTATGTATGGTATTTTTACCCGAACTTATTCAGAATTAAATAGACAATTGAATTCGTCTTTTTCCCTAAATTACACGAGTATTTAACATGCATATGTTTTAAATTCCATGTACTTAAGAATTTCCAAATTGTTTCGTTTACACCCGAATCTACACAAAAATGCCCCTCGCCATTTTGATGAACAATAATTCTTTAATTCTTTGTTTTCATGAACTATTCATTTATACATACAATTCATTCTATTTGCATGATCAATTTTGTTTGTGGGTTAATTTATAACCAGTAATTAATTAACCTTATTATATTATTCCCATAAATAACAATATATATACGAGTATATACGTTAACAATGATCTAAAAAGAAAACGGGGGAGCCATGACTCTGCTTTGAGGGAATGGAGTCAAGAGTCACTGAACGACTGAGCATCTGCTCGTTGACGCAGTCAGATTTCCACACAGGCTGAAAATGCCGGAAGCTCGACACTGTGTATATATACCTACAGTGCAGTATAATTTATATCCCAAGTCCCTGGTGTTAATTTTGGTACCATACAACATTTCAATACAAAACATTACTAGCTGGCATATGATGCAGCTCAGAACATTATGAGACCTATACTCATTTCATCGACAAGACCAAACAATCGACACTCTAAAAACTAACTTAACTTAACCTAGCGTAACCTAACTTATGCTAACCAAATCTAAGTCTAACCTAACCTTACCTAAACCACAATAACTTGTCGATTAAATATTATGATGAGAGACTGACGTCAGCCCGGTTTCAACATCCCTCTCAAAGAATTTACAAGAGTGGACGACGCAGTTTCGAGCGGGTTTAAAAGAAGGAATCCGTCATCGTTCCGATAGTTTTGAGGCAGAGAAAGGACGAAGAAAGACAAATGGGGACGATGAACATAGACGACGTTGCGAATAACCGTTAATACAGACTATTTTCTGTAATGGTTTTTATTATGGCTTAAAATGTTTGCCCGTTGAATTTTCTAGAAAACGATATATTTTATAGAAAATATGAATGCTCTGTTTTTGGGTCTCCTTGAACTCCTGTAATAGCAGTGGTACATTACTAGTAAAGGAAGTTCTAAAATATAACTCAACCCGCGTGTAAAATGTATGATCAGGCAAAATCTCTTCAAATCTGTCTCAAAAGAACAAAAATTGCTTTCGTTGGTTGTCAACACGGCGAATGACTGTCGTCCTGCGGCGCCATTATACAAAGTGAAAGCGAATGATTTGGATCGCGTAATATCCCGAAAGGGAAGACCTTTAATATCGTCTGCGAGGGATAATAGAGGGCGTGGTTGTAACTGGATACATTTTTCGGGCGGGCGTTCGATAAGGCAAACAGGCCGTGTAATAGATGAGCAGGCAAATGGAAATGTGCAAAATAGAAAGAATGGAGCACTCGATAATATTTACAATTATGTCATTAACATTTCGACATTTAGTTTTCCTTTCATATTTGGAAGTAGGGTTTTTTTATTTTTAAGGCGGGAAGGGGGAAGGGAAATGGGTGAGATAGGGCATGGTTTTTGTGAGGACATAATGTACATTATACTCTTTTGGTGTATCAATAAGATAAATTAAGTTCCATTTATTTTTAATTAATCATTGGCAGTTATCAAAGGTTACTACTATTACTATACTATCCTGGAATGTTATTATTATACACTTCATTATAGTTACTACACTAATGTGATTTATGCGTACAAGAAGTGTTTAAATTTATCCTTGACTGTCCATCTTCTTAGCTTTGTATTTAAAGGAAAATTGATTTTTCCTTTATTAAAAACTTCGCACATATTCCGCTCAAAGTTGGAATAATTTGTTATGTTTTATATTCTCTTAATGTTATCATAATTTTGCTAACTCTCTCTCTCTCTCTCTCTCTCTCTCTCTCTCTCTCTCTCTCTCAACTAGTATAAAGGTTATTGGGTTTCAACAATAAATTTGTAGATATGTAGTAAAACAAAACCAATTTGTTTGAAACAACCACATGATTTAGCAAACAGTCCAACATGGTTGAATCAACCGCGGCTTAAGTTTGTTAAAAAACAAAAATAATAATAATAATTTTTCTCCATGTATTATATATCTTTTCTTTTAAATTAGAAATTAGTAAGTAGTTGACAAAAATCTGAAATATTAAGTTCCTATTTAGGTGTGAAATTGCTGTCACTTTACATATAGTGAAGTTTCGCCAATTTTAAAACTCGTTAATCTCGCAGCTCCATGCAGTGTTCAGGAAATTACTAGAGTAATTGCAATATCAAATTTATCGATTCAGTGTAAAATTTTAAGTTTTTAACGAAATTAAAGTTTTATTTTGAAATTTAAGTGATTTACTCATTTAGCGTTTGAAGAAGTGCCTAAAAATAACTTATTCCAGGTTTAGCTTATTATTATTATTATTATTATTATTATTATTTATTATTATTATTTAGTTAGTTTGTCAGCCGAGTTAGCTTAGTAGTAGATAACCGGGATGTTAATTTGAAGCTCCTGGGTTTGAGTCTCGGCCCGGACTTGAGACTTCAGCGATGAATATGCTTCTCTGAGTCTTCCTTGGTCCTTAGTGGGGAAGTGGTTCGGATCCCACGTAAAACTGTAGGTCCCGTCCGTCACATGACCTTAGATCCTATGAAGGAAGTTAAACATCCTGAAATGCTATGATTATAATTCATTATTCCTCATAACTTTAATTTAAATTGTTTATCGCTCTTATCCATTCTTCGTACATGTTCTTTTTTTTTAAATTTCCTGTTCACAAACAAATTGCTTTAATTTATTCTACCAATCATCATTAGTTAACTTCGCAACTCCCTTCTACATCGAGAGAATTAAAAGGGGAAGGATGGAACGATTTGGGCCATTAAATGGTTAGATAATGAAATGGGCCATAATGGGTGTGGAAAAAACCCCCTTTTAGGAAAGTGATGATGGAATGTCCGCGGAAATCAGAACAGCAAACAAGGCCCGACGTAGGCCCTGAATTGCACGTTCCTCGATCAGAGTACAGTTTGGAAAAAAGTTCGCCGAAAGCCCTTAAGGGGGAGAAAAATATTAACTGTTAATATTTCGTTTATTTTTGGATACTTTCGCGTTTTGCTCTTAGAAAATTTATATTTCTAGGCGAATTTTTTTCCCAGAAGTGTACATCTGACATTTTATTTGTTAACCAATTGGCGACACAGAATTACATGAGCGATCTTCACATC
Organism: Bathynomus jamesi; assembly: GCA_023014485.1. Taxonomy (NCBI): domain Eukaryota; kingdom Metazoa; phylum Arthropoda; class Malacostraca; order Isopoda; family Cirolanidae; genus Bathynomus; species Bathynomus jamesi. Next base: position 840,485 of record JAJOZX010000805.1, on the reverse strand, counting down.
CCATTCGGGAACATTATATAAGGATGTCTTAAACTTTGGGGGTCGTTTTGATTTTTATTATCATTAATTTTCATCAGAATTTTATACAAGATTTTAAACAAATATTTTGGGTTTTCGGAAGCTCGGAACCAATAAATTTGAAAGTTGGTGCTAAACAACCACCTATGAAGACGACCGACTGAACTTAGTTCGAGGGAAGTCGCTACGTCAATAAATGTTTCAGTTATCGACCGATCAAAAGTGACGCAGTCCCCCCCCACCCACAAAGGACCGAAGTGGGAAACTCGATCATTTTGGTTGATGGTTCATTGTTCATTTATATTTATTAAATGAAATATATAGAAATATGTTTAGTTTAAAGCTATGCTTTTTTCAGTGCATTTTGAAACTGGGTCTTCTGTTTTTATTAATTTGACTAGAACTAATATATATATATATATATATATATATATATATATATATATAAATTATTTCACGAAAGTAACACGTGAAAAATATTTATGATGAATAAAACCACGAAGGAAAGCGCTTGAGCACCTTTTTGTGTTTCCTTTCCTTCGTGGTTTTATTCATCATATATATATATATATATATATATATATATATATATATATATATATATATATTGACAACATTTCACTTATCCAATTAGCCTACGTGAGTCTTATTGCCTATAAAAAGGTACAAACCCATTTTTATCCACCTTATTATCACCTGTAATCTATGCGATATATATATATATATATATATATATATATATATATATATATATATATATATATATATATAATTTTCTTTATTTTGGATGTATTGCATTTTATTTTCATAAATCTTTGCCTTTGTATTTGATATCTATTTTATAGGAATTTTTACTGGGGCTTTCTTTCATGAGAAAGGCTTAATTGTTGATTCTTCCTCATGTCGTAGGTGTCGAATATCTCTCTCTCTCTCTCTCTCCTTCTCTCTCTCTCTCTCTCTCTCTCTCTCTCTCTTATATTTTTGTTCTTGTATTTTGCCAATAATTTTAATACATTTTCCCCATCCAATAATATCGTGATTTGTCCCTCTTTTTTGCTAAGCATTATTTCGTCTGACCCCTCGCGGGGCCACTTTCCCTTTTCACTTTTTACCTAATAAAAAATACCCTCGTTAACACTTACCCCCAAGAAATAAGTTTTCCTCAAACTGTTTCTTACTCTTTCATCAAACGTTCTCCACATTAGCCTCTATGTTAATGTTTTTCTATGACCCCAAACCCGTTTTACATTTCTACCCTCTCTTTCGGGGGAAATTTTTTTCGTTTACCCCTAATCTTTGAGGGCGAAGCTCGCACACTTCCCCTAATTACGTAACTTTCCCCCTACGTGTAGGGGAAACAGGGAAAGGGGGAAAAAAGGGGTTAAAACCCCGTATCATCGCCCTCACGACCCAACTTGGTGTCCTTATCAGCGGTTTTGGTCCCTTCCACCAGCAGTCGGTTTCATTCCAGTCTGAATAGTCAAAATGAAACGAGAAGATACGATAATATTGCAATAATAAGCTACGATAAGTTTCGATAAAAAGTTATGGTAAAATCTTTTGTTTTTAATTATAATTTTAATTAATAATTACCAAGATTATCGAAATTATTGTACATATATTTATTAAAAGATTTTAAAGTACGAATATAAGTGTCGAAATTTTAATATTATATTTGAGTGAATTTAGAATTACGAGTGATTTTAATATTTTTTACTTTAGTTCAATTAACAAAATTTACTCCTTTCAATTACTCTTATTTTTATTATTAAAGTCAAAACGTTTTTCAATAAATAATTTGGAGTTTAATAATTAAAGATGGTTTTAAAGAATAACAGTTATACAACTATATATATTATATTTATAGTTGGAGGTTATGATGTTTGTGTATATACAAATTTTGTGTTAAAAATATTATTGTGACGATTCAAATAGGTTCAAAATACATTAAAATTACGTGTGAGTTACAAAATAGTTACTGTAAATAATGGTAATAAATCTCGTAAAACTGCGCAATTAAACGAGATTTGATGTTTATTATATTATTATAATAATTTCTTATTATTTTATTTACTTATTTACAAATATACGCAATTTTTACAAATGCGTATAATTTCATTATTAAATACAGATGTTTTATACGGTTGTAAACTGCCTTCAGCAAACGTGCTTACTTTACGGGTTGTTTAAATTAATGCTAAATAGATCTTGTCAATGTTAATTACAAATTAAAACTGCGATTAATTTATTAATGTAGTGATTTTGTGAAATGGCGACTGATAAATCTTTTCAACAAGCACCTCCAAAAGAAGTGTGTAAACACGATATACAGTATATATATATATATATATATATATATATATATATATATATATATATATATATATATATACACACACATTAAGTACTATAGCTTTATGGTATAAAATGTTGCAAGTGACATGTGTAAGTTAGTTATACTAAATAATGGCCAACTCTCACTGAGCGAAGGTCGGGAAGCATTTCTTTAGACTAAAATATTCATAAGCTTGACCTTTGCCCTGATCCCTAAATACCCTATTCGGGGTCAGATTTAATATGTAATATGAAAACAAAATAAGGTTATAGGAGTGCCATGAATTTATTTTAATTATTCGGTCGTATTTTACAGCCAAATTATTTGGTTTTCATCTTAGTGTACCAATTGATTCCAATAGTTGAGATAGTCGGCCTTAAAGTACATGTGCCTCTCTCTATCCCACTATTGCAACTGATGGTACAATATAGTATTTTTAATGTCGTTCAAGGGATACTGCGTGAAATATATATATATATATATATATATATATATATATATATATATATATATATATATTATATATGTTCCTTGTACAAAATGATTTATTAACCAATTGTTAATTTATTTTGTTATTCAAGTACATTGCGAAATAAAAACAAAAACAAAAACAAAAACAAAAAAATCGAGATATTTGTCTCTCGATCAGTGAGAAGTTGAAGTGGTGATGTCACACTCAATTTCCTACCGGCCCAAAACTCCCCCCAAATCAGTTACGTCACCTACACTCCAGCCTCCTCACAGTTTGAGTCGAACCCAATCGTTTCCACACCCTTCTACTACTCACCCATGGGTTCCATCGTCCGGAAGAACGCCCACGAAACCCCTCGTATCACCCACGAAACCGCTCAGCCCATCTTCAGGGTTTTCACCACCAATGCCCCAAATTCTCGAATCGAACCCGACCAGTCATGGGATTACCCTAGGTCTGAGTGTGGGCGGGCGTGGGTATATGGGAGAACGTAAGATGAGTATGGTTGAAAGCTCGGCTCCCAGAGGAAGATTTGCCCCCGCTTTCGGTAGTGTGGGTCGATTAACTCTGACAAGGTCATCGAGTTTTTCCGCAAGGTCATCAACTAAAAGACAGGCAAGTAATTTCGGTTAAGGTCATATTGAACCGAAATACCAAACTTTGAAGGACCACAAACGGAACGCAAAATGGACTTGTTTATAAAATGAATTTATTCTTAATAATAACATTTTGGTGTCCTTTTCTTAACTGTTTTCATGTCATTGGCCTATAACTGGCAATGAGACATTCTGTGAATATTATCTCACTCGTGTATTCCTTTCATATAGATGCTCCTGATTGCCCAGGGGTTATTACTATTCTTATACATCCCCTGTATGTTAGCCATTTACTTCAAATCACAGTGCAGTACTGGTGCAGTTTCTAGTGCGAACCCAGATTTCCTGATTTCCATCTCCATCTTACGCAACGATGAAACGCTTCGCTAACATTTTTAAGTTATCTTTAGACTGATTACGTCATACTTCATGTCATTCCATTGTCGCAGCTAGGTTCATCTTACAATTTTCATTTATCGATTAACCTAATTAATTTATTCATTTAACTTAATTAATTAATTAACCTTAACCCAGCCTACCTTACCCATGACCCGAGTGAGAAATCCTGAGGATGAGAATGGGAAAAAATGCCTAAAGCTGCATGACACTTCAAACTTAGTGAAGATGTCCACTCGCAGTCAGGTTTATGGCCTTGACGATCATCCAATAATATAATAATTAATGTACTTTTAATACTCATTTCCCTCCTCGTTACAGCCTTCAGTGACACCATCATTTCCTCTACAATAATCTTCAGTGAGAGAACCTTTTCGTTCAATGACATCCTCACTTCACTTTCGTTCAATGACATCCTCACTTCACTTTCGTTCAATGACATCCTCACTTCCCTCGCACTTTTCAACGATGTGAAAACTCACCGATTCGTATTAGGAGGAAGAATTTTTTAATAATTTAATAAAATTAATCTATTTATTAATAATAAAGTTCTTTACACCAATTTTAATGCAGAATGGCAACGTTCACAACCTCAATAATTCATTCTTCGTTATAATAATAATAATAATAATTTTGAAATATGGCATTTTATATATATATATATATATATATATATATATATGCGCCTCGGTGGTGTAGTGGTTAGCATTGTTGACTTACGAATCCATCGGCCCCGGGATCGAGACCCGGTGACGGCAGGCGGCGCGCAGCAAAACCCAGCTGGTTAAGACGCTGGGCTGCTGATCGCGAGATCAAGACCTTTCGTGTATTCAACAATACACGTCATTCCCTAACGAGGTGTATTGTTGAATACACGAAAGGCCTTGGAATAATTTTTGCTTTTTCCTTGTGGATTTGCATCAAATACAAAAATACTCGAAATAATATTTAACATAATAAATTAATGAATTATTATTATTATTTATTATTATTATATAAAAAAGAAGCAAATCTGCATTTTAATATATAAAAAAAGGACTGCTACAAAATATTGGTATAAAATAATTGATTAAACATACCAATTTGTATAACTAATTTTTTTAATTTTTAGAAGATTGTAGACACCACTTGACCAGGGAAGTCCTTGGTGGGGGAGTGGGACGTTAGGCAGAAAAGAGGGAGTGCTGGAACTCCTGTTTCTTCTGTCACTGTCCTCTTTAGCTGATCTTTTTCCGTGTCTCATCTACCCTGTGAGCAGTCCAGCATGCTCTGAAACACACACTTTTCTCTCTATTCTTCACTATACATACGTGCTTTTACACACTACACCAGGGGTTCTCAAACTTTGTCACTTTGTACTCTCTGATTCATCAGACAATCAGCTAGTACCCCCATTAGTAAGAATTCACATAAGATACAGAAATATCAATAATAAATGCTTTATTAAATGAAGAAATAAACTACATATGTAAATAAAATTATGGTAGCCATAATTCTTGAATTTTAGTACGAGGGATGTGCCTGATGTGTGGAAATAGTTTCTCAATTTCAGGTGTGGTGCTTCATAAGGAAAGTCGAAGATCATGTTCCTTGTTTAGTCGAGAGCGATGTTTCGTTTTTACACTTAACAAAGCTGAAAATCCTTGTTCACATAGATAAGTACTGGGAGACATTAGCAATGACTTCACCACCACATTAGCTACAAAAAGGATAAGACTCGCTCATTTTGGACCAGACCTTAGTCAGCGGAGAGTTTCAAATGCATCTCGGGCTGTAGAGTCATTCACCAACTCAATAAATTGATCCTGCAAGACTTCTACGAGCAAGTACACGTCAACGATGAATAGATTTCTTTATCTTATCAATTTTAAATCCAATTCGTTCATTTCTGGAAAATATGACTGGAACTCCAGCAGCAGAGAGGAAATACTGTATGCGCCAACACTAGCTGAGTCATATGAATTTTATCATTTTCCTCATTATTCTCAAGCGCATCGCTAAGATGCTCAACAAACATACAAAGGTTTTTGTCTTTCACTTTTGTTTCCCACAGTTTCAGTTTTATATTGAATGCTGCAAGTTTGTCCAAGGCTAACTTCATGAGCCACTGGTTATCTGACATTTTTTTGGCAAAATTTAAAGACTTTGTTTTGTCGTCTCGTTTGAAGAATTCAGTCGGCTAGTTTTTCAATGACTCAACTCTTGCTACCACATTTTCTCGTGACAGCCAGCGTACCTCGGTGTGAAATAGCATGACTTCTTTATTTGCACCAAACTCCTTGCAGAGTAGGTGGAGGAGGCGAGTATTGAGGGCATTAGACTTGATAGCATTCACCATATGAACGACATCATGAAGAACTAATCTTAGTTCCGGTGGGAGTGATTTAGATGCCAGAGCATATTGGTGAATCATGCAATGAAGATGCTTTGAATCGGGGACCACTTCCTTCACTTTTGCTAGAAATCCCGAATGCTTGCCAAGCATCGCAGGTGCTCCATCCGTTGTGCAAGCACACACAATGTCCCAAGTCAATTCTTCGGTTTTGAAAAATTTAGAGACCTCTAAGAAAATGTCTTCTTTTCTAGTAGTAGATTCGGGAGTATGACAAAACAGGAATTCTTCTTTGAAATCTCCGCCATTTATATATCGCACGAAGACGAGTAGTTGGTCACAGCTGGCCACGTCTGTCGATTCATCGAGCTTAATTGAAAATTTGCTTAAGGGTACTTCACGTGTTTCAGCAACTACTTGATGCTTGATGTTTTCCGACATCTCGAAGATTCTCCGTTGGACAGTATCGTTTGAAAGAGGCAATAATGCTATTATGCTACCTTATTCTCGGCAGAGTCTCCGATCATGTAACGAACTATATATATCTTTGCAAAAGGGGATAATCAATTTTTCGGCAATGTTGTGAGGTTTGTTTTCCTTTGCTATTATTAACGATACCATGTATGAGGCGCGTAATGCTGCCTCGTTTTATTGCCTAATGCTCCCGGATCGATCAAAACGTGCTCGCTTCAGTCCCGCTTTTCGTTTGAAGAAGGGAACGTCCTTATTAACAAGTTCCGTATGACAGCCACTTGAGTGTCCCTTGACGAAACTTGGCTTTAGTGAATCTAATGAAAACACATTGTTACATATAACACATTGAGGCAACTCGATCCCATTTTTGATAAATAATAGATGTGAAGTTGTGAACCCATACTGTATGTAGTTTTCGTTATACCGACGTTTCTTAGTTGCAGATGGCATCGCAATGCCTGTATCCGTAATAAAATTAAAATTACATTAATATATGCACTATTTTATATATATATATATATATATATATATATATATATGATGAATAAAACCACGAAGGAAAAAAGAAACACAAAGGGGTGCTCAAGCGCTTTCGTCTAATGACATCCTCAGGAACACTGGAGTGAAAGGACAGATCAAGGCAATATATAGGTTACAAAAATAAACATACATACATACATATTCATATATATATACATATATATATATATATATAACATACTATATATAGTAAGCATAGAAAAAATTGTGGGAGGAGCAAACATTTATATGGTAGATTGACACTTTTAGCACTTCAGCCGACATTCAATATAAATTCAAATGGCTTGTTTATGAAACAGGTCACAAAAGAATAAAGAAATAAAAATAAATATAAATATAAATTGAGAAAAAATTAATTACAAATAGTGCCTTAGTGATATATATGTCACAGCCTAAATAATCATAAAGAAATAAACAGGCAAATAAAAAAACCACAAATATATATATATATATATATATATATATATATAAAGACACTTTTAGCACTTTGGCCGACCTTCAAATAAATTCAAATGGCTTGTTTATGGAACAGGTCACAAAGAATAAAGAAATAAAAATAAATATAAATATTGTAAGTGGAGTCTACAAATTCAAGCTCAAAAGGGAAGTTTTTACAATCAATTTAATAGATGATGCCAAATTGATATATATGTCACAAAGAAATAAAGAAATTAAAAAAAAAAAAAAAAAAAATTAATTATTAAAAAAATAATAAAAATAATAATAATAAATTGAAAGATAAATTTTAAGAGAGGCACACCAATTTATAAGGGAAAAATTACCACATATGCATATTATAGTCACAAACGAATAAAAAAGTACAAGTAAATATAAATTGGAAAACAAAATGATGCCTAGATGATATATAAAGAACAATAAAATATATATACAACATATATACGGTATATATACGAAATATAAACGCAATATATACAGAATATATATATATATATATATATATATATATATATGCATAAGGGAAAAAAAATTACCAATTATCATCTCGGCATCATTTTGTTTTCCAATTTATATTTACTTGTACTTTTTTATTCGTTTGTGACTATAATATGCATATGTGGTAATTTTTCCCTTATAAATTGGTGTGCCTCTCTTAAAATTTATCTTTCAATTTATTATTATTATTTTTATTATTTTTTTAATAATTAATTTTTTTTTTTTTTTTGTTTATTTCTTTATTTCTTTGTGACATATATATCAATTTGGCATCATCTATTAAATTGATTGTAAAAACTTCCCTTTTGAGCTTGAATTTGTAGACTCCACTTACAATATTTATATTTATTTTATTTCTTTATTCTTTTGTGACCTGTTCCATAAACAAGCCATTTGAATTTATATTGAAGGTCGGCCAAAGTGCTAAAAGTGTCTTTATATATATATATATATTATATATATATATATATATATATATTTTGTGGTTTTTTTATTTGCCTGTTTATTTCTTTGATTACACTAGGCAACAAATTTCAACTTTTTTTTGTTACAGACACGTGAACTACTGATTCCTACTAAAGCGCTGATGCTGATTTCAGATCTGATATCAAAATTTCTCTATCACGTCCAGATTTTGTGTAACCGAAAACCCTATTTTTCATTTTTTTTCTCACCCGCTTCTATTACGAAAGCCGTCTAAGCTACTTTTCCGTGCCACGTTTTATGTTAAGCATACTTAAATAATTAGTGAACAGGGATGTCTTTCCTCCTTTATTCTGGCTTAAGACAGACAGCGGAATTCCGCTGGCGGAGTTACCACCCCTGCGCCCAACCATCCACCCAAAGCGCGTTAGTATTTTGTTGTTACTACTGAAAGGCAAATTCCTGTTCTTAAGTGAAACTTTGGTGTGTCCTCTTCCTTTGTCGCTTGTAGGATGACGAGCTCTCCTTCTTCAGGAACCAACAATAATCTCTCATCATATTTGGGTTGAAATTACCTTGGTATCTGTTTTCCATAACTGAGATCTGTTGGTGGAAGCGCTCACCATGCTCGTCACTTACAGCCCCAAGGTTGGCCGGGAAGAAGTCAAGATGAGAATGTAAAAAATGAATTTTCAAAGACATTCTGCATCCCATTATTTCATAAGATTTAAGCATGTTTTCTACGAGTTTACGGTGGTTTTCAGCTTTGTGGTTTCCAAGAAAATTTTTGACAACTTCAACGAAAGATGTCCATGCTCCTAGTTCATTCTCATTTAGGTTAGATGGAAACGATGAGTCGTGGATGACACTGCGGATCTGTGGTCCAGTGAAAACTCCAGCTTCTAGCTTAGCATCTGTCAATATTCCTTTGAATTTATCCTTTAAATATTGGAAACCACTACCTTGATGATCCATACCCTTCACGAAATTTTTCATAAGGCCAAGTTTAATGTGAAGTGGTGGAAGATGTACTTTCTGAGGGTCAATAAGTGCTGGGTGTTTCACATTGTATTTACCAACATGATGTTCAGTTCTAGATGGCCAATCATGTTTTTTGTAGTGGTTCTTGTCATCTCTGCTGTTCCATAGACACAAAAAGCACATATGCTTTGTGTAGCCCAATTGTAACCCAAGAAGTAATGATACAACTTTAAGGTCGCCACAAATATTCCATGTGTGGTCCTTATATTTGATGAGTCTTAGCAGCAGTTTCATCGATTCATAAGTCTCATTAAGGCCAGTGGCATGTGCTACAGGTATTGAAGGTTTTCATTGCCGTTGTGCAGTAATACAGCTTTAAGGCTAGCTTTACTAGAGTCAATGAACAGTCTCCATTCTTTTGGATCATAGCGACAGCCAATCCCTTGCATCAGACCACTGATATCGTGGCAGAAACAAACGTTTCTTCCTGTAAGTAAAATGATGAAAACTGCAAATGGCGATGGCGGAAATGGGAAACTTTGGTGTTTGGTTGGAGAAGATTAATTCTTGAAGTCTTGAACCAAGCAACTCTGCCTTTTCTTTTGGTAATTCCAAATCGCGCACTAAGTCATTTAACTCCGCTTGACTTAACAAATGTGGGGAAATATTTGCATCTGGAACATATATGCCATCTTTCCCTGTTTCTATATCACTAGCAGAATCTTCAGATGAACTGCTGTCTGTTATCGTTGCTGGTGGAACTGGTGGTGGATTTGTTTCATCATGTGGTACTGGTTTCATTGCTGATTCGCAGTTTGGGTACGTGATCTTTGATTTGTTTTTCTTTGTGAAACCAGCAATCTTTGTCAAAAATAACAATCATTGAAGTGATTTTTCGGCTCGCCAAACCATGGGGACAGAACGGCATAGCTTTCTTTTACCATTCATCCAAGCTATTAACATTGCATTGCACTGTGCACAGCAAATATGTGGTGCCCAGTCCCTCTGTTGGTCTCCAACTTACAGTCAAAATAACACTTGTAGGCAAGTTTAATCTTTGTTGTTATGTTTCTACGTTGTGGCTTAGGTGTATATTGTCCACAGACAAAGCAGAAGTTGTCTGGGTGATTTACACAAGCACGTCTATTTGATGCCATTTTGAATTACCATACAATATCTGAAAAAACGTAGAAAGTAATTATTACGATGTGCAAAATAAAAAGAAATACACACCGTAGTACAAAACAAATGCTAAAAAACACACAAGTCACCACAACCTGTCACTTGCTCATCAGCAGAGAGCTTCAACAACCATTCTGCTTGACTGTCACGTAGCGACTGACCGTTGGGCCGTTGCCCGTTACTATGCTCTTGACTCAGTGTTGCCAACTCTGGATAAATTTTATTTATCAAAATTGTTCGAATTTGTATATAGTTGGCAAAAAAAATTGCTTTAACCTTGAAAAGCAAGTTTCATATTACTGGCATTAAGCCGATTAAAACCAAAATCTGGACGTGTTAGAAAATTTTACTAAAAGTGATTTGCATTTTACACAAAATCTAGACGTGATAGAAAAAATCTAATTATAGATTTGAAATCAGCATACCGAAATTAGCTAGGAGCACCTATTTGGTCTTCTGTAACAAAATCTTTGTTGCCTAGTGTTATTAGGCTGTGACATATATATCACTAAGGCACTATTTTGTAATTAATTTTTTCTCAATTTATATTTATATTTATTTTTATTTCTTTATTCTTTTGTGACCTGTTTCATAAACAAGCCATTTGAATTTATATTGAATGTTGGCTGAAGTGCTAAAAGTGTCAATCTACCATATAAATGTTTGCTCCTCCCACAATTTTTTCTATGCTTACTATATATATGTATATGTATATATATATATATATATATATATATATATATATATATATATATGTATATATATATATATGTATGTATGTATGTATGTTTATTTTTGTAACCTATATATTGCCTTGATCTGTCCTTTCACTCCAGTGTTCCTGATGATGTCATTAGACGAAAGCGCTTGAGCACCCCTTTGTGTTTCTTTTTTCCTTCATGGTTTTATTCATCATAAATACTTTTCACGTGTCACTTTCGTGAAATAATTTTTCATATATATATATATACAGGGTGGCCCCAAAAAAAATGGCACCAATTTTCAGAAGTGATATCTCAATAACCATTGCAGTTAGGGATTTTAAAAAACAACCAAATGAAATATAATTCTTTTCTCTTTAAATACTTATTCAATAGCTTGATGGTTATAAACCCATGTAATGCCAAAAATTGGCTTATAAGAAAAATATAAAAAAAAAAGTTGCGCATTTATATTTATTCCTTTTATTTTTTTCTAATTAATTATCTTCTAATTTACGGTCTTTAAACGAAGTTCTGTGGTATTAAGTTAAACCTAATTTTCAATAAATGGCTCAATCTGCCCTCCATTATGGTCAACCACAGCCTGTAATCTCGCCCTCCATTTTGAAATTGCCTTTGAGATCGTCACTTGTGAGAGATTTTCCCATGCAGCCTGAATTCGTTCACGAAGATGGTTCACATCACGGATTTTCTGACCATGGTAGACTTCTCTCTCTAAGGCAGACCACACAAAGTAGTCAATGGGGTTTAGATCTGGGCTGCATGGTGGCCAATTATTTGGTTCGATAAAACCAGGACAATTATTATTGAGAAATGTTATTGTTTCCTTGGCTGTATGAGATGGGGCTCCATCTTGCATGAACACAAAATCAGTGCTCGTCTCCTTGATCTCTGACAACATTGGAGACAAAATGTCATTACAGTAGTAAATTGAGTTAATTTTAACGCCTCGCTGAATAAAAATGATGGATGTTTTGTTCTCAGATGACGCTGCAAGGGAAACCATTATCGAATCTGAAAAGTGTTTTTTTTCACGCAAAAGTCGTTTTGGGTCAACATGAGTTTTTGTCGCCACTGCTGCACGAACCCGATCATTTTGGGTATTTCGTGGTGTTTCGACCGTAAATCGTTTCTCATCAGAAAACCAATTTTTTTCACAAGACTCATTTGACCGAAATCTTCGCAATAGATTTTTACATCGATGGAAACGTCTTTTTTTCACAGGCTCCGATAAAGCAGTAACCTTCACCCTCTTAAATGTTTTCAACCCAAGATCTTTTCGAATTATTCGCTGTACTGATGAACGTGAAATCCCGGTTTCTTTCGCAACTTCACGTTCACTTTTACTTGTTCCCGGTTGTTCCTCTTGACTTAAAACCATTTCATTTACTTTTTCAATGTTTTCTGGCGTTCTAATACTTTTTTGATCGACCACTTCCCGGACGCCGTTGACTGCTGCCGGTTTCTTTAAGTTTTTGTAAAAAATGTGCCACAGTTCTTTTTTTCCAATTTCTATTTGGAAATTCATAAAGGATTCTGTTTAATGAATATCCTTTTTCTTCACGTAGTGCTTGTATAATGTTCTTATCAGATTCTCTCAATCCCATCTTGAGGGGTATGGAATAGAAAAATTTCATTTAAAATTAGGATCAAGGAATAAATATAAATGCGCAACTTTTTTTGTATATTTTTTTTGGAAGCCAATTTTGGGCATTATATGGGCTTATAACCATCAAGCCATAGAATAAATATTTAAAGAGAAAAGAATTATCTTTCATTTGGTTGTTTTTTTAAGTCCCTAGCTGCAATGGTTATTGAGATATCACTTCTCAAAATTGGTACCTTTTTTTTGGGCCACCCTGTATATATATATATATATATATATACCTTTCAACCTTTCAAAGGTTCCGCGCGATGATTCCTCATTTCACGAAGGTCAAGCTTGTCCCCCCTCTCGAGTTGGCCTGGTGAAGTAGTGAGTTGGTTTCTTGTGCTCTCCACCTCACATAGCCAGGTACGCCCGGCTCATCGGGGATTGTTCTGAGCCAGGCGTCTAATCTTCTTTTGAAGATGTCTACTGCAACACCATTCGTGTTCCTTAGGTCTTTGGGCAGCTGATTAAACAGTTTTGGTCCTCTCACAACAAAACTATTTTCTTTCAGGGTTAAGGATGTTCCTTGTCTCGCCTTTAATTTGGGAACACGACACAGTCTTCCTTTTCTACTTTCCACTGTTGTTTGGGGAGTTACAGGGTTCAGAGTAAGATTAGGGACTAGTTTCTCCATTATTTTCCAAGTGTAAATAATGGTGTATCTCTCTCTTCTCCTTTCCAGTGAATATAGGTTTAGTTCGCGTAACTTTTCCCAGTAATTTAGTTCTTTGCACCCCTTGATCTTTGCTGTGAAGCTTCTCTGAATCCCTTCTAGCTGTCTAATGTCATCTTTTTTATGTGCGGATGTTAGGACCGAGCAGTATTCCAATTTGGGTATGATTAGTGTTTTCAGTAGAGGAATCATTACATTCCTATCCCTTCGTTTAAAGGTTCTCAATATCTGCCCCGTTATTCTCTTTGCTCTGTTTACTGCTATCCTATTTTGTGTTTCAAATTTCGCATCATCAATCATTACAACCCCTAAATCTTTTGCTTTCGAATTTCTCTGAATTTCCTGTCCGTTTGGGGTATAATATTCCCGGAATGGGACGTTTTGGCGCCGCCGTTTGGGCGCGGAGCCGGTTTGGCGCCGCCGTTAATTAGTATTAAGTATTAAGTAGTAATACTTGGTTATTAACCTGAAGTGCTGTCTGTCTTTTCAGATAAGTTGTGTTGTTGCCCTTAATAGCATAAATGTCTGAAAATATATCAAGTAAGAAAGGGAAACAGAAGTTTTCCCATAATGGATATTTGTATGTGTTTGATAAATGTAGCAAGCGCGACCTTTCGTTACTTTTTTGGCTGTGCGAGCAAAAGAGTCAGTGTATTATAAGGTGTATATATAATATGGGTACTTTTCCGTTATCTGACCCCTTGACGATTGGTTAGGTTAAGTCGTGATATTTTTGTTAAAACTAACGAAAATATCACGACCTAACCTAACCAATCGTCAAAGGCGTACAGTTGACCTAACCGGGCAGTGACGATTGGTTAGGTTAAGTTGTGATATTTTTGTTAGTTTTAACGAAAATATCATGACTGAACCTAACCAATCGTCAATGGGGCAGATAACGGAAAAGTACCCATATTATATATACACCTTATAATACACTGACTCTTTTGCTCGCACCGCTAAAAAAGTAACGAAGGGTCGCGCTTGCTACATTTATCAAACACATACAAATATCCATTATGTGAAAACTTCTGTTTCCCTTTCTTACTTGATATATTTTCAGACATTTATGCTATTAAGGGCAACAACACAACTTATCTGAAAAGACAGACAGCACTTCAGGTTAATAACCAAGTATTACTACTTAATACTTAATACTAATTAACGGCGGCGCCAAACCGGCTCGGCGCCAGAACGTTCAGCGCCAAAATGTCGGCGCCAAAACGTCCTAGATGGTAATATTCCATGGATTTTAGGTCTTCTCTTTTTCTGTACCGTAACAGCTGAAATTTCTGTGTTAAACTTCATATTGTTGTCTTCCATCCACTTGTAGATTATGTTCATGTCGGTTTGTAGAGATCCTATATCTTCAGGATTTCTTATTTTTCTACTGATCTTTGTGTCATCAGCAAAGGATGTTACTGTGCTGTCTCTGGTAACGTCCTCATCTATATCAGTTAACATGATTATGAAGAGTAGTGGAGCTAATACTGTTCCTTGTGGTACTGAGTTGAGGACCTCTGATTCTGATGAAGATACTCCTTGTACTGTAACGACTTGCCGCCGCTCACTGAGGAAATTATATATCCATTTCCCTACTTTTCCTGTTATTCCCATATACTTCAGTTTATGTATTATGATTCCATGGTCACACTTGTCGAACGCTTTGGCAAAGTCTGTGTATATTACATCATAGTTTTCATTACTGTCAAGTGCATCAATAATGTTGTTGTAGTGTTCCATTAGTTGTGATAGGCATGATCTGCCTGACCGAAACCCATGTTGGTTATCAATGAATTTTTTCTGAGTTCCCAAAAAGTCAGATTTTTTGTCTAACTATTCTTTCAAATATTTTAGTGAGATGAGATGTAAGCGACACTGGTCTCTAGTTTTTGGCCTCGGATCGATCTCCTCCTTTATATATTGGGACTATGTTCGTGCTCTTCAGGATGCCCGTATTTCTCCCGTGTCCAGTGATCGTCTCCATATCCAATATAGGGGCTCAGCGATTGCATTCTTGCAGTTTTTGATCAGTGTGGCATTCCATTTATCCGGTCCTGCTGCTGAATGTGTTTTTAGTAGTTTCCCTATAGCTTGTGTAATATCATCTGTCGTAAAGTCGATATTATATATATATATAAAGCAAACAACCACAAGGAAAAAGGAAACACAAAGTCCGAGCGCTTTCGTGATATATTCACATTATCAAGGAGGAACAGAAAATAGACGGAGATTACAAAGTAAATGGGTTAAATAGACAAGCAAAAAATTCACAATTGGCACCTCAAATTAAAGGCCTTAAAGCCCTCTAAAGATTTTTTCAAATTGATAACATAATCTGTAGGCAGCTAAATAACTGAATATAAAAAAAAATATACTGTATAGATGAAAATTAGACAAAAAGAAAACCAATACAGAGAACAAAAATTATTATAATGGTTATTAACACTAATATTTAATTAAAACAGGCAATTAATTGGCAAGAATTTAATGAAAAACAAATAGATAACGTAGATAACAAATAGAAAACATAATCTGTAGGCTGCTTAATTACTATACAGATGAAATTAGACAAAACCCCAGTACAGAAACCCCCAAAAAATTATTATAATGGTTATTAACACTAATATTTAATTGAAATAGAAAAATTAAGAGGCCCGAAATTAATGAAAACAAAGGGAAAGTTGCCATCGTCTTACAGATTATTACAAAATTTCAACAAACAATCTGGAAAAAAATTGTTATCCCAACAGCAACCCACTTCAAAAATCCAATAAACCACCCAGCAACCAAAGATTATACACGAAAGAAATATTACAATTAAAATAGACACATAAGAATGTTAACAGTTCTTACAATAATATTTATTTATTTAACCAGGGCAAACCATTAAGAGGCAAAAAATGCAGTTAAGAAAACAGTAGGCCCATCGCCAACTTACTGACAATGTACGAATCTAATTTGTACAACCCAGGGCTAATATTAAAGACCAAATCCGCATTATTCTTGATCACACTTGATTCCAATATATTTCTGCTAACAATAGATTTACTAAACCTTAATTTGGAAGCATTTTTCCAATCAATGGGATGATTAGAATCTCTTACGTGAATGAAAATGGCGTTAGATTCCTGGCCACTTTCTTACTGTATTGATGCTGTTTAATACGTAACTCAAGGGTCTTACCAGTTTGGCCAATGTAAAATTTATTACATATTGTGCAAGGGATTTTATATACACAACCATGTTCACTTAAAGGGGAGTTCTTAATCAATGAATTCTTAATGACATCTAAATTTTTGAACGCAATATTTACGTTAAAAGTCCTCAGCAGATTCGGGAGCTCGAGGAAATTTTCTCTGAATGGTAACACTAAAACATTTTTTGTGTTATAAGGAATTTTATCCTTTACTTCGTAGAAGGTTTTCTTTGCCATTTTTAAGGACTTATCTTAATTTTTCCTATTTCAATTAAATATTAGTGTTAATAACCATTATAATAATTTTTTTTGGGTTTCTGTACTGGGGTTTTGTCTAATTTCATCTGTATAGTAATTAAGCAGCCTACAGATTATGTTTTCTATTTGTTATCTACGTTATCTATTTGTTTTTCATTAAATTCTTGCCAATTAATTGCCTGTTTTAATTAAATATTAGTGTTAATAACATTATAATAATTTTTGTTCTCTGTATTGGTTTTCTTTTTGTCTAATTTTCATCTATACAGTATATATTTTTTTTATATTCAGTTATTTAGCTGCCTACAGATTATGTTATCAATTTGAAAAAATCTTTAGAGGGCTTTAAGGCCTTTAATTTGAGGTGCCAATTGTGAATTTTTTGCTTGTCTATTTAACCCATTTACTTTGTAATCTCCGTCTATTTTCTGTTCCTCTTGATAATGTGAATATATCACGAAAGCGCTCGGACTTTGTGTTTCCTTTTTCCTTGTGGTTGTTTGCTTATTAATAAGGTCACGTGTTATTTTGTGATTCTAGTGCATATATATATATATATATATATATATATCACAATACCTGTAATTGTAATAAAATTAAAATTACAATGCAGTAGTTACATTTTTAGGTAACATATATTTTATAATATAATTTTTAACACATGCTAGATGCATTTTTTTTATCAGTTCTATCATACATTTGTGACGTTAATAATAAAAATTGAAATTTGGCCAATCTAATTTTAGTATAATGTAAAATTGAAAAAAAAAACATTATTATATGACTCACCAAATTCTTTAGTCATTTTATTTAAAAAAAAAATCATTTCACACTGCTGCTTTGATAACGTTTATGACGCAGAAATATTCAGCGAGGCTTATATATTGTTAAATAAAAATTCTAGAAGTTTCTGGCAATGAGTGGAATAAACGTTTTCAAATTTTTTTAGAATATTCACTTGAATTATGTCGAAATAAATATATATAGCGTAAATTTTGTCCATTCCTTCCGGTACCCCCAGGAAACCTTAATACGTACCCATAGGGTACTTTGGTGTCATCTCTTTTCCCATCAAAGAAGATACAGGTGATGCCATTTTCCCTAGTCTCTTCATCAAACTTCTTGACCAGCTCCTTAGTCAGTCTCTCCTGAGCCCTCCTCACCTTGTTGTGGTCAATCATCAGGGCTGTGTCAAACTCTGTGATAAGACCAGCATCAATCCAGGCAGCAGTGGCAATCTCTGCAGTCTCTCTCAGCCCAGTGTGATGTCTCAAGCTAGCCAGAGCTATGTTGGTGATATCTTCAGTGTTGTATTTCTTCTTCTTAGCCACAGGCAAGGAAGAAGTCGCAGCCTCTGGTATGAAGTCTTCGTCCTCCTCTCTCCTCCCTGCCTCCTCCAGTATATCTCCAGTCTCCTCCAACTCCATCTTCAGCAATGACTCCTCCCTCAACTCCTCTTCTTTCTTGGCTGACTCCTCTGCCTTCCTCCTCTTCTCCTCGGCCTTCCTTCTCTACTCCTGTCTCTGCAGCACTGCTTCCTGTCTCCTGGTCTCAGGGTGATCAGCTAGACCCATCTGGTGTGCCCCCCCCCCCCACATTTCCCACCTTTTCTCTCTGACCTTTAATGAAAGCAAGCTCCTGCACTGGTATCGTCTGCTCGCTCCTGCAGCTGCAGTCAATGTGAACATCACTGTTGCAGACAGGGTTGCACCCAAGCTCACTGCACCTTCTGATCACACAGTGACAGGTCAGGATGTCCACCAATTTGTCCAGTTTCATCATGAACCTATCTTTGACCTCTAGCTTCACATTGCCAATGGACACCTTCACTGCCTCATCCCACAGTGCCTTCACTTTAGCCCTGATCCTGACCTCAGTGTCGATTACAGGTCCTGTGAATAGAGCGTTGGCCTTTTTCCACTGAGCCAGTAGCCCTGGAACAATGCCGTTGTTAATCAGGTCATTAACTGGGTAATTCCTCCTGTCTTCCTCACTCATCTCTCTCCTCAACAAACCATGCCTCAGCAGATCTCTGTCCGTGGGCAGCTCAGCAGGGGGAAGTTCCCTCTCAGTCCCCACCAAATGACTTAGGTGACAACTTGATTTGCTTCGGGTTCTGATTTCTTTCTGACTCATCCTGTGGACCTGTGAACAAAAGAAATGTCATTGAAATTTGGATAGGCCTACTGATTATGATTACATAAAATTAACTGAAATTCTTAATATCTTCCTGTAAGCTCAGTAAAAGGTTGTGTTGTTATAGGTACAAGACTTAATTATTCAAAGTAATGACAATTTCATATATCTATCATATCAAAATATACAAAAAGTTTGGGTCACACATAACATTTCGAATAATTTGAATTACACAATATTTACATTACGAAGTAATCAAAATTGTCAAAAAGGAGGGAAAACACGCATTCACAATCAAAACTCCAGCATTTGTGACTATGTGAAACTTAGAAACCATACTGCACACCAAAAATAACCAAAGTTGACCACACATATCAATGGCACATTGATATACGATGCTACAGTCATATTTAGGTTATATTTCAAACCTTTATGGTCAAGTATAAGTAGGTAAATGGCTTTTTTAAACAACACTAAAGATATTTCTAAAGATATTACTAAAATTGACACACCCTAATGATGCAGTGACCCTGGATTATGATTCACATGAAGCTGTTAGTTCCTTCTGTTACGTGACCTTTGTCGTTACGATAGTTAAACAACCAGACATATTCATATATTTTTTGGAATAGGTTTAAGAAACGACCACTATTTAAGTCATAAATTGTTTTTACCGGTATGCATGTGTTGCATAGTTTAAAAGAGAGCACGTACTCTTCATCTGGAACTGAAGTTTCCTCGAAAGGATAGTTCCTCACTAAACAGGGGTAGAGAGGCTGTTTTTTTATTTGTCTGCGTCTTTTAGCAAACAAGTATTTTTCAGAACTGTTACGATAATCATTCAAAAAGAAAAAAAAGAAAAAAATAGTAATTTTGATTAGTTTCATGCTAATTCTTGACAAATCCTATAAGTACTACCAGATATGGTGTACGAAAGGCCGCTTAGGTCGGAATTTAAGCAAGCGGTAGGGGAGGGGGCAGCGCTGGTCTACCAGGGTGCGTGTGTGAACGGATGTGTGCGTTTCAATCTCTACTTTTGCTAGTCTTCACTATTGTCTTTCGTATCAGTTATTTCTACCTTCTCACGCCAATCCATTGTGAAACGAAATTTTGTTTATGTATGTATGTATAATGTATGTATGTATGTATGTATGTTCGTGTTAATTAGTAAAAATAAATTGCATGATTCGCCTCTTCAACATTAATACAAAGATCGGTATTCATTTATTAACAGAGATTTCATTTCAGCTTTGAACAAGCTGAGTAACATTTTAATATCAACACTTATTAAATCATTCCAAAATTTTAATCCAACAAAAATAGGTGATTTTTTGTATAGAGTAATAATAAATAATGATGGGGGTTGTTTAACCTCCTTCGCAACATCTAAGGTCATATGACGGAGGGGACTACTAAAGCTTTACGTGGGATCCGAACCACGGGTCGCTACATAATCTGGACGCGGAGGACGGTCTCCCATCCAATTACTATCCAGACCCAATGTCTCTTAATTTGGCTGATGAACGGGAAGCGGTGCTACGACATTGGCTACGACGTAGCCCTGTATAAAATTGCCAATGGTCGCGCATCGGTCCTAATGTCGCGCATTTGACTTTAAAAAAAACTGCCCACAAAATACTGTTATAATGAGGGAGAAATAATTCATGTGAAACATTACTTCTATTGGGTTACTGTAACAATATTTTGTGCGGTGTTTTCTTAAGTCAAATGCGCGACCATTGACAACTTTATCCTATGGATAAATTGGTGGAAACCGTGTGAAGTTCTGTTCTAAGTCGGACACATGCGAATACAAATAAGGACAACAATTCACTCCGAAACATATTTTGGCATACTTTATAAACGCAAACTATCGGAAAAGGCCAAAAATTCCAAATTTGGAATTATAATTATGCTTTAGTCGAGATTGGCCCAATGACATTATTATAAACTGGAATATGATCGTCTCAAGTTAAGAACATTTGAGTGAGGAAATTTCAATTTTTTTTTTTTTTTGTACAAATATGGCGGTAAAAACTCTTATTAAACTAATTCGTTTTCCAACACATTTTTTACCCGATTTCTTTGTATAAACATTTTCCTACATAATAAAGCGCAATAAAAAACTTTTTATATATTTTTTAAAATTTCTAATTATTTTTTTTTTTCACTTATCTAATTTAGGTTTGGCTAAAACAGGAAATCCTTTCACGACAAAAACATCCCACATATATATATATATATATATATATATAGAGAGAGAATATAGAGAGAGAGAGAATATAGAGAGAGAGAGAGAATATAGAGAGAGAGAGAGAATATAGAGAGAGAGAGAGAGAGAGAGAGAATATAGAGAGAGAGAGAGAGAGAGAGAGAGAGAATAGAGAGAGAGAGAGAGAGTTGACAAAAGTAAAGTAAATAGACACCTTTTTTTTTCCAAAAAAAATTTGATTAGATTATAAACGGGAATAAATAATAACAAGTTTGTTGAATCAATAGTTAAATATTGGTTCAATTAATTGGCAATTATTTTTGTTTTGTTTTATAATGAAATAAACAATCTGGAAAAAAAAAAGTCTATTTATTTTTTCAACCCTGTATATATATATATATATATATATAAAATATTATTATGCATGAACAGGCACCAGACAGTTTGAATGAAATGTCAAGTAATAGCTGAAGTGCGGGAGAGTTGTTAACACGTAAAATACGTCTGGACGCGAAAGCATTATGCATTTCTTCAGTTGTTTAAATGTAAGACAGTTTTAACAGTTTGTTAATTTTTATCCCGTCGTAGTGTTGTGACTGTCGCCCTCGCTTTCTACTCAAGAAGTGGTGGGTTCGAAGTTCGAACCATGGTAGGTCGCGATCTTTTCATTATATATATATATATATATATATACACACACACACACAGTATATATATATATATATATATATACACACACACACAGGGTGTTTCAGGAGGAAAGGTCAATACTTCGGGAGGTGATAGTATCGGTCATTGTGAGAAAAAAAGTTCATATGAACATGTGTCTAATTCTGAATGGTTACGGAGATAGAGCTGTTTGAATCTACAAATACAAAAGCATTGTTCATGGTAATCAAGAAAGAGAAACCAATTACTGTTTCTAACATTTAATGATTAAACATTGGCATTTTGAATGGTATCAGATACAGAAATGACAAATTTGTTACAGTTTAAAATACGTTTTCGAAAATCCCACCGTCAACCTCAATGCACTTTACAACTCGTGTACGAAGATCGCGTGTTGTTCGTCTGAGTTGATCTTGACGTTCCTTTATGCGGGCAGCAGCAGCAGCATCCAAAATGCGCGCGAGCAATTCGTCTCGTGTATCCACTTTTCTTTTGTAAACTTGACTTCTCATCCACCCCCACAAACAATGATCTAACGGAGAGAGGTCTGGAGACCTTGGTGGCCATTGAATGGGACCACCGCGGCCGATCCATCGACCAGGGAAAGTTTGATTTAGGTATTGCATCACCAGACGGGTAGAATGTGGAGGAGCTCCGTCATGCTGAAAGTCCATACCAGCGCCTGTAGCTAAAGGAACATCCTCCAATAGTCCTGGCAATTCATTTTGCAGAAATTGTAGGTAACGTTGTCCTATAAGACGATTCTCTAAAGTAACAGGGTCAATCAGCTGATCATCGATGATACCGCACCACACATTGGCAGAGAAGCGATGTTGAAAATTTGTTTCCACAGTGGCATTTGGATTTTCGTCTGACCACCGATGAGAGTTACGAGTGTTGTTGATACCGTCACGGGTGAAAGTAGCTTCATCGGTGAACAGTATTAATCGAAGCAATCGGCGATTAGCATTTACCCAATGACAAAATTCCCGTCGCATGGCAGCGTCTCCTGGTTGAAGGTGTTGTACACGCTGTACAAAGTGTAGATGATATGGATGCAAGCCTTCCTCACGTAATGTTCGCCATACTCTTGTGTGTGGTACACCGAGATGTGTAGAAATTCTTCGTGAGCTAGTAGTAGGACTACGCTCTACCAGCTGAAGAATGTTTCCACTTCATCCACATCTTGTTGACCTTCACGTTCAGATGAAACATGAGCGCTGGGAAGTGTACCAATCTCACGCAATGTGTTGAAAACCCTGGTAAACACTCTTCGATCCGGAATTCTGCGGTTCGGAAACCGTCGACGGTATTCTGCAACAGCAGCTGTTGCACTTCCATCGCAAAAACCATAGACATACACCATATCTGCATATTCGGCATGTGTGAAGGTGTGTGGCATTCTTAACACTGCTTCAAACACCAAACAATGTCACTCACAACAGTCAGCTGTCGATTGGCTTATGTTACATGCTTACATTACAGCTTACATGGTTCAAGGTTATAGGGGAGGAAAGGGGGAGGAAGAGCTGCGCGCGCATCAGATTCAAACAGCTCTATCTCCATAACCATTCAGAATTAGACACATGTTCATATGAACTTTTTTTCTCACAATGACCGATACTATCACCCCCCCGTCGGCCCCCGAAGTATTTACCTTCCCTCCTGAAACACACACACACACACACACACACACACAGAGGGCTTTCCAGAACTAGTGAGACGATTTTGTAAATGAATAAAATGTGAAACACAAAACTGAAATTTGAAGTATGAACGTTTTCTATAGAGTAACATCCCAAAATGTAATCTCACTGTTAACCATTTCTACATGGATATATAAAATTATATATGATAACCTAAAAGGAAAAAGAAAAATTGTTCCAAGTGTTTTCGTGTATTCAGAAATACACTTCGTCAGGAATCAATCAGGGATTCCCTGACGAGGTGTACTTCTGAATACAGGAAAGGCCTTGGAATCATTTTCTTTTTCCTTGTGGGTTTGCATCATTCATTCATTTCACGTGTTTAATTGTGAAATTTATCATATATATATATATATATATATATATACCAGCAGTAAAAAGTTCATAAGGTTGATAACAATAACGGAAAAATTACAAGATTCTATAATTTATTTAGAATGAATGCATTTTATTGCAGACTGATATTAAATAACAATCCCTACAGACTTCAATATTTTATACATTTCGAGCATGTATGATGGCTTGACACTTTAATTGGGATCTGCTGTAGGCGCTTGTAGGCATATTATTTTGTCCGGACTTTGTTACAGAGCCACTCTGGATTTGTTGACTTCTTGGAGACCACATTGTTTAGTTACTTCCACAAATGTATCTGTCTCTCTCTAAATAGTTTCTTTGTCTCTCTGGAATGGATTTCCTCTTCCTCTTGGATGTGTCCGTTGGACAATGTCTATAATGTGCAAAACTACTGTTGTTGTGGTTTTTACTTATTGCTTTTTGTTTTTTTACCAGGTTACAAACCTGCGCTACATTGAAAATATGCATATTATTGGACTCACCGCCATGTTTTACAGTCTTGCTGACTAGTTAGATAAATATTTCTTATTACCGCGTCTCAAGGAGTTCCGTCCTGACTTTCCATAGAATTCAATATTGGTTTCATCGTTCCACAGTAAAATGTTCCACTTTTTGCGAGGTTTAATGTTAATTTCCCTAATACGAGGTTTACTAAGTGCAATTTAACCTTGCAACCTACATTCATGCAGTGTTCTGCTAACAGTGGAATTAACTGTTAACAGGAGTTCCATGATCCTGCTGTCCATATCCGCACACTTTACTATCATTGTCTTGAAGTGATTCGTTAAAGACAGTCTTTGAATAACGTGAACTTGCCTTTCAGTGTGTATTCGTAAAACTTGCGTACCAATGGAAGTCAGACTAACACTGTCTTTGAACCACAGAAGGATCCTTTGAACTTCGTCCTTCATTAAATTCGGAATATATCCATCAAATTGACTTAACCACAACTGACAAGCTGAACGATCGAATGTCACACAAACATAACTGAACTCAACCTAACCTTAGTTTTCTTTTTTTGGGGTTGGTGGGCGAGCGATATTCAACTGCTCAATTTGCCCGTTCTGAAGAATTCGATCAGATGGAAGCATCACGTTCCACGTACTGAGGTCTCGTCAGTTCTCTCTGTAATAAATATGAGATTAATCCACAGTTTTGCTCACGTCCTTGGGGCTGAGAAAATGTATACAAAAATGGTTAGACAACTGTATGCCATACGTCCTATATTTTTTTTTATATAGGAAGAAGCGGGTAAGGGCGAGCGCCCACAAAAATGACCCCCCCCCCCCACTATATAAGAAGGAAAGAGCCAAAAATCAAGGTCTCTGAGGCCCACGATGCCATTTTATTATTATTATTATTATTTTTAAGAAATTTTGTAAAAATTGTGTAGTGTGTAAAATGCCTGTGTGTGTTGTGAAGAACAGAGGGAGAAGTGTGTGTGTGTTTTTGAGAGCGTGCTGGACTGCTCACAGGGTAGATGAGACGGAAAAAGATCAGCTAAAAAGGACAGTGACAGAAGAAACGGGAGTTTCAGCAGTCCCTGTCTCCATCCTAACGTTCCCCTCCTCCCTCCCTCCCTGGTCGATTGGTGCCTACAATCTCCTCCTCATACTATGCCATTGTTTCTAAACTATACAATTTTTTCATATATATATATATATATATATATACAGTATATCGTGATAAAATCTACAAAACGAGACCTTCAAAATATAATGAAGAGTGAAAATCAAAGTAAAAAAAAAAATTGGTTGTCATGGCAGATAATGAATGTTCCAAATATTTGTACTTTGATGATGTTAAAAGGAGCTGAGAACAAACATTATCCTTTCCTTCTTTTTAACTGCTAAATAAAATTCTACTGATAATGTTTGTTTTCAAATTGGCATCAAGAAACGAAAAGGGAGATAGCATATTTCTGAGAATTTGGAGATGCCGTATGAAGCGTCGTTGCCATGGCTACCGCTCCAAATTTGTAAATTTTGTTATTAATATTTGTACCATAGATTAAAATAAATCATAAAGAATTTATTTTTTATTTATGTTTGGTTTCTAGCCCGTTTTGATAACTTGTTTCAATTCCATGGCCTAAATTATATAAGCTTGCATGCATGGGAATAACAAAAATAAAGTGTAATCCTCTAATGTTGACGAAGAAAATTAACTAAATGCGGAAGCTCCTGTGTTGAATTACAAACCAAATTTTGGTTAATTTAATCACTGGAAAGTGATTGGGAACATGTCTTTTTTTGTAAAGTTGTTTTTACTTCACTCAAAAATTCTTTCGAAAGAACCAATCACGAAAGCATATTCAAGTTTCGCGTATTTGAAGACAACAAAAATTTTTTCAGAAGGTAATGCACATTTTCTTTATCGTAATTTCGTAATTTAAGGCGACGCATTACAGTAATATTAATAATGATAATAATATTAATAATAATAATAATAATTAATAACTGCTGTACGTGCAAACGCAAATTACGAAAACCTGAAAAAAACAAACGCTTTTGGGATGACGTACGCGTAATCATTGACGGTTAGTCCTCGGAATGAATCATTTTCATTTCATTAAGCCAGTTGTCATAGAAACGCAATTTGTCTTACGTACGTGAAGTAGAAATATCTACACGAATAGTATCATCTGTTTTTATTTTTTTATTTTTCATACAGTAGCTAGATGTGACGTAAAGATGATATATGTTATAATAATTACGTCACTAAAGTCTATATTTCCTGTTACCTCAGACATCGTTTAGTTTTCTACAATATGTGATATCTTCAAGTTGAAAATAAAGTTTATGCGATGTTTAATATAATTAAATTTATTGGAAAAAGTGACTATTCGTAATCAGAACCTGTTTTTGCTTTCGAAAAGGTTAATTTGTTCACTCAATTATACCAATTCCTGATTCATTTGAATATCATTTAAAGTACACTCATTTTGTACAAACATATACGTAAATACTCAACATGAATAAGGTAAATGTATAATTATATATATTTTATAATGCAGAATATACACACACACAAAAAAAAAAAAGTTGCAATATTACTCCTCAAGAACATACATAGCAAAGCTCATGAGTGGAATGTCAGAACACATCAGCTTTACATAATGCAGAAGTGAAAATAACGTCATTTTAAATATATTGATTCAATAAATCTATTATTTATTATTCACTTTTACTGTCAAATCAAAAACTATGGAAAAATCGAAGGTATTTATTTACTTTGGTCAACCATATACGAGTGTGTGTGTGTGTGTGTGTGTCAAAATTAATATACCGAAAACAAACATTATTTGCCATTTTATTTTTACAGGTATAGAAAAAATTAAAATAACGTGATTAATTGAGGAGGTTTTGAATTTTTTCAACAGACTTTTTTACATTTACATTACATCTCATTTTTAGTGACGAAGTTACATTTCATATTTCAGGCAAAATAAACCGCCATAACTGTAGGATTTGTGGTGAACACAACCTACATGAAATATATGGACATGAGAGTGATTTTCTTAAAGTAAATGTCTGGTGTGCTTCGTTACGTTCTCGCATCTATGAACCTTATTTTGTTGACGAACGAAATGTATCTGGCAGTTCTTCCCTAAAGATGCTAGAGGAGTTTTTTATTTTACAGTTGCGAGGAACTTCCTGCTCGTTACAAAGAACCACCTTTCCACCTTCCAACAAGATCGAAAGTTTCGAGCAAAATGTGGTGGTGGTCTGACATTTTTGAACGAAACGTTTGCAGGTGTTGGGAAGAACTACAAAATGGTCTACCCCTTCCCCCCCCGATTTATCCCCTTTAGATTTATATCTTTGGGGTATTTTGAAAAAAACGTCTACCATAACAAATCAAGAGATCTTCAGAAGTTAAAACATTGTATCCGTGATGCTGTCACGTCCATCCGTGAAGCTGTGTTGGAAAATGTTTTTTTAGAATTCGAACTTAAAATAAAATTAATTAATTATTAATGATGAAAGGCACGTACAAGTTTATTAACCGAATTGAATAAAGGATATGATGTCCTTTTATTTTCCTGCTATTTGAAGTAATATATAAATTAGTATCTGTTTTTGGTATATTCACTTTGTGACACCCTGTACGAATATTTAGTTTGTATTATACAATGTGTCCCAAAGTCACTGTGCACCAGAGCTGGGCACCGCAAACTCAAAATCACTTCCGCAATCGCAAATCCGCAAACTCAAACCTTACCTTCCGCAACCGCAAATCCGCAAACTGCTTGCCATTTTTGGTGCCGCAAACGCAAACCATATTTCCAATTTTTACAGTGCTGGGCACTTCCGCAAACACTTCCGCAAACCGCAAATTCCGCAATCGCAATTTTAACTATAAAAAGTATCCAAAACATTAAAGAGGTATAAAAGTTTTTATATCTTTTTAATGTTTAATGTTTTAGCCTTGTTTTTATTAAAAACAAGGCTAAATAATTTATTACAATAGATCACTATTGTAGAAGAAATAAAAATACTACATATATTATATTATATTGAACAAAAACACCTCCTGCAAGTAAATAGTAAATAAATTAAATAATAAATTTAATCATTTGAATTTCATAAATTTTGAGACTTAGACACGGAAATTTGCGGAAAGATTTGCGTTTGCGGTCTTAGTTCCGCAACGCAAATTCACTAATTTGCGATGACTTTGCCGCAAACGCAAATCCACAAACGAAAAACATACTTCCGCAATTGCGGAATTTGCGGTTTGCGGAAGTGTTTGCGGAAGTGCCCAGCTCTGCAGTGTGCACCTAGTGCCCAAATCATTTGCAGAGGTGCACAGCGACTTTTTGGAAACCCTGTATATAAATATTAAGAGAATAGAGGGAGATCGATGCTCTAAAGTCCAGGGATTCCCAAAGGGGTCTGTAGGAAGCTTCCAGGGAGTCTAAACTTTTGGAACATTAACTATATTAAAATAAATTTCCATTAATTTTTTTTTCTTATACCAAAATTCATAATTTTTTTTGTGGGGGGTCTATGTCCGTACAGAATTAATATTTAGGGGTCCTTGGTGGTAAAAGTTTGGGAACCCCTGCCTGAGTCTAAACCCTTAACAGTTTGACAGGTATATATATATTATTGCATGTAAATTATAAAGATACGAGTCGCCTCATGAAGTGTTTTGAATAAATGCACAAATTATTATTTTAGTTTTCACTTAAAACAAATTAAATCGAATCTAATAAAAAATAAATAAATAAATAAACCGTATCTATTTTATCTATTTTTTAATTTAAAATTTTCTACAACTTTTTTTTACAATTTAAAAAAAGAACTTTTCTTTTTTTTCTGTTGCAAAAAATTTCTTCATTTAAAAAATTAATAAATAAATAAGTAAAAGTGCCTCGAAATATTCAATTTATTTCAAGTTACAGCGTTTTTCGTTCTTCTTTCAAATTTCCTGTTGTTCAGGTTAATTACTGTACAATGTACGACTATTATAATAATGTATCTACAATGAAAAATATAAACATGTGTTATCATTTTCTTGGAGGCCGATTCTTGGCGAGTTTCGTTTTACTGAACATTTACAATGGTTTGACATAGATATACAAATGTGTGTGTGTGTGTGTTTTCTTATGCAAAGTCCCTGACCAGCCATGCGTGGCTGGATAAGAGGGCAGGAGAAATAAAGGGAAAAAAAAAAATATATATATATATATATTAGGGTGATGCAAAAGTGGAGGAGTAAAATTTTTTTGTTTCAAATTTTTGAGATACCCTCTCATTTGGTTTGATTTGGTGGAAAAATGATCCTGGGGAAATTTCGGGTCAAAATTCGAATATTTGGAGGTCGCGCCCGCCATTTGAAAATTTGCTGATTTCCATGACACCCAGGAGGTACAGCAAGCGTCACGTTACTTTTTTTTTTGAGTTGAAGTTCCCCAGCAGGCCTATCATACCACCTTCCTCTTTTCCATTTGTTCATAAAACAGATACAATACAATAGATATTTACAATAGATACATAGAATGGATATACTCGTAAATTTTACTGTTGCGTCAAAGATACGAGAGTTTTCTTAGTTTTGTCCGGAAGCTTCTTCCGATAATTTGATACAACTTGCAGTAGATATTGCTTCTGTTGTTCATCATTGGTAATTAATTTGTTATAATCTTCAATCAATTTCACTCCTCTTTCAGCAATATCATTAACAACTTTCATGTGATTCACTACGCTCTTTGCAACCCAATAACTCTCATCGAGAAGCCAATCTTCTACTGGTTTGCTCAAGAACGTTGAAGACAATCAGATCATTTCGTGGAGCACTTGCTGCGCAGGGTGCTGAAAACCAATGCTTAATATAAATTGAAACAGAAAACCAACAAATTTCTTTTAGATTTCTTTCTTCTATTGCTGTTATTTTGAACTGACTTTTGAACATAAAGATTTTCATCGAATAAATGACTTTCGCCATCCAACGGGCTCTATGATAAGCCCCAGGCTTCCTGAATTTTATTCCAGTCGTTGGAGTACCGCCAAGCAAGATGATTGTCAGTTCCAATAACTCTCTGTAATCGTCGCGAGGTTGATCTTCATTGATTTTTTCTTGCTGCAAAGTTGATGATTTCCTCTTTTTCCTTTTGTGGATAATTTTCTAATTTATCGTATGAAATTAGATTAATCTTATTCCAGTTTGTTTTGAATCTTTTGAATAACTGAATGTCAGGGCCTGATGAAGCCTGTAATGCAGGGGATACCACTGCTTCCAACATGATTTCAAGGATATGGTGTCGACAAGGACACCACAATATCTTTCTCCATTTTCTGTTCAATTAGGACACAAGCTCCGTTTTTACGACCTTTGTTCGATGCAGTTGTATCGAAACACATGCCTTTTACCTTATCTATTAGATTCCAATCAATGATCGCCTGATGTACTGCATTTGCAGTATCCTTTCCTGTGCCATGATCTATTTTTGGCACTCCAAGCAGTTGATCTTCTCCACTGCCAGAGATTAGGACTGGCAACCGATCAACAACCTCATTCCCAGTAATGTCTTCGAGAAGTTTGCCATCCCAATGAACAATCAAGGGTTTGTCAGCTTGAAATTCTTCTTTCAAGTTTTCACTGAACTTCTTTCTTGATTTCTGTCTTGCCCTGCGAATCGATGAGTAGCTAACATTGTAATTCTCTGGATCTTTTCCAACATTTTCGATCGTTGGAATAATTATTAAAGAGGCTGATCGGTCGCTGATCTTAGCAACATCCAATGAGGAAAGCAGATTTTCATTCATAATCTTGAATTTTTTTCTTGGAAGGCCTCTTTTGGATGTTGAGAGCTGTTCCAGATCTACTTCTTCTTCCGTAGATGCAGGTGAATCACTGCAGGAACTGCTGCTGCTTGCAAGAACAACTGTTTCATCAAATGCACTTGATTCACGTAACCTTTTCTTATCCATTTTTTCATGTCTCTTCGCAGCTTCCTTTCGACGTTTTTCTTCATCCTTATCAACTGCCATCATTTTACCATTTCGACCTTCCCTTTGTAGCCGTAGAAACTCTCTATCTTCTTCGATAGTTATTAACTCGTTAGCATTTGCATGCGCAATATCAGAGAGTCCATCCAATTTTTCTTTCCATGTATTCTCTTTCTCTATTGAAAACTTCGATTTTTTTCCTTTGCTCTTCTTCAGCCCTTGCCACTCATCATACAGTTTATTTAATTTCTTCACAACATTACATTTCTGGGTTGTTGGTATTCCTGCTCTCTGCCACACTTCCAATACATCATTAACGGTTGAAGTTAATGCTTCTCTGACGGTTTCATTCTTGACATGTTTATAATTCATGAATAAGGAAATTACTTCTTTCTTTGATGGAAGCTTACTTTGATTCAATTTATCTATTTGTTGACTGATCAGCCAGATATCTGTTGAGCTTCTTGATCTCATTTTCGTCACAATTAAGATACAGGAAATAGAAGAGAAATTGAGGCGGAGAGACTCACTGATATAGCACCTCTCCCGGACACTGCCACAAGCACACTGCGATACCGATTTCCTTGAACGCTGTTTGCTGTTTGCTCATATACGCATCACCTACCACTCTGCCTGCAGCAAACCTGCACAAAACCTGCAACAAACCTGCAACAAAAATAAGAACAAATTCAAAAAATTTGATTTTACTCTAATTTTTTGTAATTTTCAAATTTTCAATTGGCGGGCGCGACCTCTGAATGTTATTTGTTTGACATGGAATTTCTCACAGGGTGTTTTTGTGACAAATTGGAACAAATGAGGGGGTATCCCTAAAAATCCACGATGGTCATGATTTGTGCATCACCCTAATATATATATATATACACACACACGGTCTACACGAGGTATGTTCAAAAAGGATCCGGACAGGGTTTTTATTTTTAGAACAAGGTCACGCTTGGTGTTGTGACTGTGCTAAACATGTCTCTGCATGTCGAAACAAGTTGACTGATAGGGTTGCACTTCATTGTGTAGCGTCAGTTCACTGTGGTGAGCCGATAAAGTTAAACATGTTTTGTTTCGCGGTGATTTCTTACGATGTCGGAGAGTACCGAGCAACGTGTTTGTATTAAATTTTGTTTTAAAATTGGGAAAACGGCCAATGAAACTTTTGATTTACTCAAAATAACATACTGTGATGCTGCTGTGGGCCGTACACAAGTTTTTGATTGGTTCCGTCGGTTTAAAGATGGAAGAACTTCCATCGAAAGTGATCCGCGGTCATCACGATAACGTGCCATCTCACTCGTCACAATTTGTCCAGCAATTTTTGGGCAAAAACGCCCCCCATCAAATACCCAAGTACAGCAACCTCCATATTCGCCGAATTTAGCATCATACATCTTTTGGGGGGGGGGGGGGGGGGGGGGGGTCCGAAACTCGAACAAATCCTTAAAGGACACCGATTCGATGATGTTGAGACCATTAAAAGAAATTCGACGGAGCAGCTTTTGGCCATTCCGAAAAGTGCTTTCGAAAAATTTTCAACAGTGGCAGGATCGTTGGGCAAAGTGTGTGGCTTTAGAAGGGGCGTACTTTGAGGGGAATTAAGCCCGAAAACCTGTAAGTACCATCTTCTATAATCGCATTAGTCGGGATACTTTTTGAAACAAACCTCGATATCTTTCCTTTCAACCTTTCAAATGTTCCATGCGATGATTCCTCATTTTACGAAGGCAGTGTTGGCCTGGTGAAGTAGAGAGTTGGTTCCTTGTGCTCTCACCTCACATAGCTAGTTACGCCCGGTTCATCTGGAAATGTTCTGAGCCAGGGGAGTTTCTTTTGAAGATATCCACCGCTACACCACTCGTGTTCTTAGTTCCTTGGGCAGCTGGTTGAACAGTCTTGGTTTTTCACAACAAAAACTATTTTCCTTTAGGGTTGAGGATGTTCTCTGTCTAGCTTTTAATTTGGAAACACGACACATCATTCTTTCCTACTTTTCATGTTGTTTGGGGTGGTTTATAGGGTTCAGAGTAAAATGATAGGCTTAGTTTCTCCATTATTTCTCCATTGTAAATAATGGTGTACCTCTCTTCTTCTTCTTTCCAGTGAGTGTAAGTTAATTCACGTTAACATTTCCCAGTAATTTAGTTCTTTGCATCTGGCTGTGAAGCTTCTCTGAATCCTTCCAATTGACTAATGTCTTCGTCTTTACATGGGGATGTTAAGACCAAGCAGGATTCCAACTTGAGTATGATCAGTGTTTTCAATAGAGGAATATTATATTCCTATCCCTTTGTTTAAAGGTTGTCACTATCTGCCCAGTTATTCTTTTTGCTCTATTTACTGCTACAGTATCTTATTTTTTGTTTCAAATTTCGCGTCATCAGTCATTACAACACCTATTTTTTTGCTTTAGAATTTCTCTGAATTTTCTGTCTATTTGGGGGTATAGTATTCCATGGATTTTAGATCTTTCCTTCCTTCGGTACCTTAATAGTGAAAATTTTCAGTGTTAAATTTCATATTATTGCCTTCAGACCGATTGTAGATCTTGTTCATGTCTGTTGTAGAGATCTTATGTCCTCTGGATTTCTTATTTTTCTACTAATTTTTGTTCATCGGCAAAGGATGTTACTGTGCTGTCACTGGTAACTCCTAATCTATATCAGTTAGTATGATTATGAAGAATAATGAGCTAATACTGTTCTTTGGTGCTGAGCTAAGGACTCTGACTGTGATGGAAGCTATTCCTTGAACTGTTCGACCTGCTGCCGCTCACTATGAAATTATATACCCATTTTCCTACTTTTCCTGTTATTCAGTTTATATTTATAATCAGTTCCTGTTATTCAGTTTATATTTATAATCAGTTCTGTTATTCAGTTTATATTTATATTCAGTTCCTGTTATTCAGTTTATATTATATTCAGTCCTGTTATCAGTTCATATTCAGTTCCTGTTATTCAGTTTATTTCAGTTCCTGTTTTTCAGTTTATATTTCAGTTTATCTGCTATGATTCCATGGTCACATTGTCGAACACCTTGGCAAAGTCTGTGTATATTACATTATAGTTTTCATTACTTTCAAGGACATCAATAATGTTGTATAGTGTTCCATGAGTCGTGAAAGGCAGATCTTCACACGGAATCCATGTTGGCTATCATTTAATTTTTTCGAGTTTCCAAACAGTCATAGATTTTTCTCTAAACTATTTGTTCAAATATTTTAGTGAGATGAAATGTAAGCGACACTACCTATAGTTTTTGTCCTCGGATAGATCTCCTTTATATATTGGAACAGTAGTATGACCGCAAAATGGAAGAGTGCAGGAATGTTGCAATCGCAAATATTGATCAATGTTGCAAGACGTTGCACATGAGTATGCAACGACGGGGGAGGGGGTTATGCAACAAATTAATGCTGCAAAGGGGGAAGGGTTATGCAACAAGTTAATGCTGCAAAGGGGGAGGGACCTTCGGGGGAGAAGGGAGGATGACCTCCCCCAAAATGGTAACCTTAACTTAAGAGAGGGTGAGAAAGGAGAAGGAGGAGGGTGTTCGCCTGGCTTCAGCCAGACACATAATGAGTTCATCTGAGCGCCGCTGTCTTTAAGGTGTAAATCAGCCAGTTGGCTTAGAAGGCTTCATAAAGCGTAAATGGCTTGTTCAGGTGTACATTATTAGGGTTGAGTTGCCAGAAGCGCTATTTATTTAATTAATGCATATATTCTTGACAGTTGGCTTAGAAATCCGTCAGTCGGTTTAGAAGGCGTAACCAGCCATTTGGTATACATATAATTAAATAATAATATCTTTATATATACAACCAAAAGAATTAAATAAAACACCATTACATCATTCTGTTTATTTAGACGAATTATTGGAATCAATTTCATGAAATATATAGAAAATAATATACAATCCTATACAAACGAGGAATACATGCAATAAAAAATAAAATAGTATAAGAAATACGAACGAGGAAATATATATATATATAAAAATATAATACAAAACGATGGAGTATAACCATCAATATAGCAGTACAGGAGAAATATATATATATATATATATATATATATATATATTGTGTTACAATATATTAAATATATTGAAAATAAATATACATCAAAATACATTCACTTTGTTCTACTGCGCAAAACACTAAACTCGCACGTAATCGAGTCTACAGTCACATCATTATTGCTTTGCACTACGCGGTAAATACGCTTAACATTATTTCACCGCTCAAGTTATAGGGATACCTATACTCTATGTAAATGGCCTTCATATCGTTCAATACTATTTTTGTGCCCACTTTACATTCGGTTGGCAAGTTATCTTTAAAAACGAATCAATTCAAAAGCACGCACAAAGAGGTCATCGTTAGCCACAATCATTATTAAATACAAGTTTATAAACACTCCTTTCCAATCGAGGGTTTATTCTTACCGACCCGAGCTTTTCAATCGTGAACTCTTCTTCACATGCATAGCGGCAGTTGAAATAATAAGTCGTTACGACAGCTGCTCATTATATAAAGAAATAGTTCTTCAGGGTGAACGGTGTAGGTGAGCTCAGCCCTGTACCGCTCAAGTGCTTTGTACCAAAGTTCATGATATTTCAAAGAGTCTAAACCTTTTAAATAAGCATCCAGCTCTAGACCATTCTCGCCTTGTTCAGTCCTACACTCGGTAAACCCATCGAGCAGAGCGTGTATGCGTATTCAAGAATCGTATCAAAATAAAGCATATCCGTAATACGCGCGTCTAATATAGGCTTCAGCTTGCGGAATCCGACGATTTCAAACAT
Source organism: Bathynomus jamesi (assembly GCA_023014485.1). NCBI lineage: Eukaryota > Metazoa > Arthropoda > Malacostraca > Isopoda > Cirolanidae > Bathynomus > Bathynomus jamesi. The sequence continues at coordinate 803,924 of JAJOZX010000805.1, read as the reverse complement.
TCTGTTGAGGATGAATCGGTTTCGCGTAGGGACAAGAACGTTATTATCAGATGCATTCTTCCACATCAGTCGTATATCAATGCATGGCTGATTGTTATTTATACACAACGTACAAACAACGGCATATGAGGGGGTATCACTAATCTGCTCTCTTGTACCTACACCTGCAGGAATTTTATAACAATCCTCACTCCACTTCTCAACTACCGCGAAGATTCTATTCATCTCCTCAACACTTAAATAAATAACATTCCGTTTGTTTGTTTGGGTACAAGTCGTTTCCAGTACATAGTTAATGACACCGGTTTCATGCCTGAACACTCGCAACGACCGTCACGGACACATCATACACGGCATTGAGCATGCTTCTCAAAGGAAGTTCCATTGTATTCGAGGATTGCACGTCCAGTCGGTCTAAGCTCTGAGATGACTATGAGCCACATGCGAACGGATCGGCTCGACGGGAGGAGTGAGTCACACCATAAGCTAATGAAACGTGTACTGCGCTGTTCCAACGTGAATACTTGTATCCCATTATACTGGGTAGATGTTTTAAGAAATTTTCCGATACATGAAGGAATACCGGTTTTAATGTTTTATCACTCCCACTCCCCAGAATATGCACCAGACATTTTTGCGTAGTGGGATTTTCACAAACTAAACACATTTTATTCACACTCCGGCGCACTATTTGAGAGAAACATATGACCATATTTTTCCTTTTTGCTTAGCATGCGATACTCATCTCTAAATTCTGTTAAATACTCACACAGATCTTTAGCCACAACCTCACTACAAACCTCGTCATGATATATATTAATGTAGTGGTAAAAATACTTAAGGTTCTCCATGATGACAAGATTTACATTCTCAGTCGCAGAGTACGAGTACTCGGTATGATGCAACATAACATAATATCGCTTGTCGCACCACTCATCAATAAGACTCACTAACCATATCCGTTGCTTCTCTTCTGCACGTGTTGTTTCTTCTACTTCACGGTATATGTAAGCTTTTATAAAGTTTAGTCCTACAACATAGTTCAATACATCACTTGTACCACGAAATCCTGCAATGCTCTCGCCAGAATAGCCGTAGAGTATTTGTACCTCTTGTTTCTTCGCACGATTCAATGTAGTCTTAAAAGTATCAAAGGAGGGTGGAATAGGGAGCCATTCAGTAACCTTATCTTCACACTTTACCGAATACCACTTCATAAACGTCGAACACGCAATATTAAAGGTAGCCATTACTATTTTTCGTCTACGTGAGGAAATGCACGTCTGAGACCCAGGGCTTGCAGCGGTCAACTGAACACGCAGGGAAGAAATATGCCCAGGTAGTAGCAGGAGGGCGGAGCTTAGAATTTTCTCCTGTGTACACACACACACACACACACAAAGGAGAAAGTGAAACTCTAATTGAAACACGGTTATTTATTAAACGAAATATTCAAGGTATATATATATTTACAAATACGTGTAATAAATAAACATATCGTTAACAATAGACATATCAAAGATTATGGTATCCAAAGGGTACGGTATCATAAGTACCAGGCCTATAGGTGTAACACCTATAGGTTTCCTATAGGTGTTACGGCACACCTTTGTACCCCCTAAGTTTCTTCACGCCCCCCAGCTTCTGCGCCCGAAAATTGTGGGTACCTACAGTTAGTTCGGCCGGCTGGTCGCCTTCATCATCATCTAAGCACACTAGATCTTTCATCGAATGAAAGTCAACGACCCGCCGATTCGCCTAGTTGAGCGTGATACCCTTAGCCTTCACGATATATTTCATATCCTCCCACACCCTCACCCGTACCCCATAAGTTTTTGGCCCTGTTGAGACAAAAGAGTCGGCGTATACGATGTCTCCATAGTCATCCTTGATCTCATCAGTTAACTCCCCGAGGAATTCACCAATAGGAGGCATGTATTCATCCTCCTTCGCTGTGAATATCACACTATCTGTATCGGCGTACAAAACCCTCCGACTAAGAGAATGCAAAAGACCCCAAAGTTTGATGCGTGCGTAGGCCGTTGTGAAGCTGGCTGCAGGTATGTTTGTAACCCGTGAGGTATCTGTGGCCAATTCGGTATTGTACTTTATTGTGTAAGTATTACCTACATTTATGATCTCCATGACCTCTTTATCGGGAGCGTTGGCATAATCCCAGACTTCACTATAACTTTGTGGCAAATGAACGTTCACTTTGCCAGTATTCTGTGCAAATTTTCCCCCAAAACTGTTTAGGCACAACTGCACTAAAGCGCTTGCCTGGGTTCTTTACAATTTTGGAACGGTCAAGCTGTATACCTTCACGGTCACGGTAACGTTGAATATAAGCCGATTTTTCATTTTCGGTATCAACTCGCGGATACCCTGATGCTTCTACCTTATCCTTCAAAAAAGTGTTTATATATGGCGTGAAAAGGTTGGGTAGCTTCTGAAACCTCCACATCTCATGTATCTTCAATATTCTGTAGCCATGGCGAACAGCTAGATCCAGCTCTGGGCTTGTATATACACCTCTGATCTTACGCTGGTTAGTTGTATGATTATATTCCCCATTGTTCTCCTCTGCGCACTTCACGCACATGGGAAACATGAGCTTGTGGTCTATAACGACGGGTAAGATCGGCATCCATAAATCGCGAAAGAAAGGCCGAAATAGTACCCGTTCAAATTTGTTGAGAACACCTCGATGGTAGGCAGGTCAGGTCCCACCAGTTTCTCAGATGCACCCACGGGGTAGGATTGTTCTTCATCACGTTGGGATATAAAGAACAGAAATCGTAGTAATGGAGTTTCACGCCCTCCGTACGCGGAAAGTATAGCTTGAAGGGATTTGTACGCCCTCCGAACAAGCTATCACCGCATTTGAGAGGATCCAGCACCATTGAACGTTTGATCGTGTTTATTTCTTCACGGTACTGTTCATCTGTTTCCATCCGTGCATCATACTCATGCTCCCACAAGACTTTGTGAGTGAACTGGGAGCCTATACAGTAAGTTGATCGCGGGTGCAGGTTCACGCAAGACTGTCGGCAGGAGATCTACCGTGGATATCCTACGATTCCACACTCAGGACGGGGGCATCCGTGCCACCAGCAACCGTTAAAGGAGTACACAGTCTTCTCACCAGTGGCACGGTTTTCGCTTAGACAATCAACCCAAAAAACACGACCATTAACCTTAATGGGTACTTCCCCCGTGTTGCGGGCATGCTTCATGTATACACCTGTCTGCTGCTGTATGTGTATGAGCCAGTAAATAGCCTTGTGCCCATAACTGCGGGGATGTTTCTGTGAATAACGGCTAAGGTGTCTTTAGGCATGAAGTTATTCTTGAATACCATAAAACATAATGAGGCGATCGTGGTTGCAACTTGCAACGGATCGCATTTGAAACGGCCTATGTACAGCCTTCTAAACGCTTGAAAACATACTCTAAGCACACGCACATCATTCACGGAATAACGCTCACATTCATCAACTATATTGCAAGGTTTAGATTCATTAAAACTGTTGTAGTAGCTGTCAAAATCTTCACGTTCATACATTCACGTTCATACATTCACGTTCATACACTCATACATTCATAGTTAAAGTAATGTTTGGGTGGAGGTAGTCCTACGTAATTTAAAATTTCGCTAGTGTGAATAATAAAGTGTTTTAAACTGTACATTACCTCTTATTTGCATCTGTATTAGTTTGTTGCCTCTTTTCAAGGGATCACCTGTAAATATCTCAGATGACTCGTGCTCAAGCAACTCTTTATAAAGGAACTGTGTCTCAAATTTTGCCCCGTTTTGGCCAAGAATATACACAGTCATTTTTTTAACTTGTCCGCTAACTTGACAACATAGGATACAGAGAGTTTCACAGGGCTATCGTGAGCAATCGTTTTAAAAAGGTTGTCCGTTTACCACATTTGTGACACTCATCACACTCGATCTCCATACACTCATCACAGATATCGGGACAACAAGTATCGAAATATAAAGAAATAAAAATTCTCGGAGGACCACAGGACAACGAAAAAGGCGCCACCATTGGAAAACGAAAGCGAAAAAATAAAAGTAACCTTAGCCAACATTCAGCGCCTTCAATCAAACCGTTCCCTGGACAAAGTCACATACCTGAAAAGACTGAGACTGGACTGGACTGGATGGTATTTAGTAATTGAATTATGTTGGCTACATCAAAAAAATTGGTAGCCCTGTTTGTTGCTGGTTTTGATTGCGCACCTGTCGTGTTCCTTTGAGAGTGGTGGTAACGGCATTTTTGCCAGTATTTGTATCGCTCATATTTTGCACAAGTTTTGCAGATAGTAAGGTGGTAGGACTTGCATTTTTTTTTTTCAAATTTACAATATCCTGTTTTGTAATGGAAGTTACATAAAGTGGGATGTGCATAAATGCATTACCCATCCGGTATCGGCAATGCCCTTTTGCATAATATTTACATAAAGTATTTTCTACGTTTCTAGTTCTTGCCATCTGATTATTTTCTGTGTTAGTGTTTGTCGTCTTCTTATCATTATCATTAGCCTACGAAGCAGCAATCTGTTCCCTCAGTGACTGCAGCGCCGCCAATGGTCAGCAGTGTAGACAATTCTGGACAAATTTCTACGTTTCTAGTTCTTGTTATCTGATTATTTTCTGTTTGTGTTTGTCGTCTTTTTATCATTATAATTAGCCTACGAAGCAGCAATCTGTCCCCTCAGTGACTGCAGCGCCGCCACTGGTCAGCAGTGTAGACAATTCTGGACAAATTTTTACGATTCTAGTTCTTGTCTTTTTATATTTTATGTTTATATACGAGTATATATATTACACACAGACTGTGCATACAACAAGGAACTCTTTTTGGAAAATTAAATCCACTATAGTCCGAATAATTAATGGTAAATGACAAACACTGTAGGTTTTTCTTTTTCATGATGTTAGTCCGACGTGAGCAACGGGTCACTCACAAAGAGGCCCCAAAATATAACTTCCCTCACCAGCCAAGCAAATAGAGTCCAGTTTTGGGACAGGCCCTAGTTCTAGGGTTTAAAGCAGCCTAGGCCCATTACATTCAGAACAAGTGTCGCCCTGTGGACGGCCGCCCTGAACGTTCTGCGTCGGCAACACATGTTCGGCCATTTTTTAATATTTTGAGCCATTTGTACACGCTCCGTTGTGGCAAAACTTGATCTCCATAATGTACAGATCACTGGGGAACAAACTTTTTTTTTCTTGGTGCCTGAGATTTTAGACCTTATTCTGATATTTTCATGCCACTGATTCAGAAAATATCATCCATTTTGTTCTAGCAGCTCTAGTTTTTGAGATATTGCATACGTCATTACCTACTTTATTACCCTTCTGGAACGGTATTATGAGTTGCTCGTAAATCTAAATGCATCTGTATAATTAAATTGTAGCTATGATTTTGCTGATGTTGCTGTTTTGCATGTGTATTGTACATGTACTAACGTGAATTCTTTCCTGTTACAGGTGTTGACATGGCTTCATCACGAAGAAAGTGTTTAAATCATCCAGATGTGTTTTGTTTTATCTGCGGAGAGTACACGTTCATTGAACAGAGAAAAACTATTACTGATTTTGTGAAAAAAGCTTATTTTGCCTATTTCAAAGTACAACTAGGGGACCAAGATAAGCCATGGGCTCCTCATGTTGTGTGTAAAACGTGTACGGAACATCTGCGGCAATGGACCAACGGAAAAAGGAGGTGCCTGAAATTTGGTATACCAATGGTATGGAGAACCAGAGAAACCACAGTGATGACTGTTACTTTTGTTTGGTGAATATAAAGGGCATCAATGGACGTAACCGGAGTAAATGGACGTATCCTGACATAGACTCAGCTAGACGGCCTGTTTCACATTCAGATGAGATACCTGTCCATCATTCAGCCATCTTCCAGAGCTCCCTCAAGAAGATGATGAATCTGCTACTGACAAAGAAAGCATATGTGGGCAAAATGACAGTGATTTCGAAGGACCGTCATCAGTTGCAGAAGGTTTTAGTCAACATGAATTAAACGACCTCATAAGGGACTTAAGTCTTTCGAAGAAATCGTCTGAATTGTTAGCTTCCAGGCTGGGAGAAAAAAATTTACTGCTGCCGGGAACCAAAATCACGTTATATCACGACAGAGAAAAGGATTTACTGCCCTTCTTCTCAAAAGAGAACGATTTAGTTTTCTGCAACAATGTGCGCGGATTGCTGATGAAAATGGGCATATCGGAATACACACCAAGTGAATGGCGGTTATTCATAGATAGCTCCAAACGGAGCCTAAAATGTGTTCTTCTACACAACGGCAACAGATACAGATCAATCCCAATTGGTCACTCAGTCGGTATGAGAGAAGAGCACGGGACAGTCGCCCTAGTCCTAGAAAATATATCATACCGAGACCACCAATGGGTGATCTGTGTGGATCTGAAGATGGTGAATTTTCTCCTGGGCCAGCAGAGCGGGTACACCAAGTACCCGTGCTTTATATGTCTCTGGGACAGTAGAGCTAAAGATGAACACTGGGTGAGAAGACAGTGGCCTCTGAGAGAAAACATGGTGGTTGGAGAAAAAAATATCATCAAAGAAGCTTTGGTTGACAGAGAAAGGATCATATTGCCACCACTGCACATCAGACTAGGTTTGATGAAACAATTTATAAAGGCTTTGAACAGAGATGGGACGTGTTTTGGCTACATATGTAGAAAATTTCCTGCGCTGAGCATGGAAAAGCTGAAGGCAGGTATTTTCGATGGACCGCAAATCCGGGAACTCATGAAAGACCCGCGTTTCCAAGATTCAATGGACAACATTGAGGCACGTGCGTGGTCATCGTTTAGTATGGTTGTGAAGAATTTCCTTGGGAACTATAAGGCCGATAACTACGGTGAACTAGTGGAGAATATGCTCTCTTCTTTTTGCAAACTTGGCTGTAAAATGAGCATCAAATTGCATTACCTCCACAGTCATTTGGATCGTTTCCCAGATAACCTCGGTGATCTAAGCGAGGAACAAGGTGAACGATTTCACCAAGAACTAAGGACCATGGAAGAACGGTACCGCGGACGATGGGATACTCACATGATGGCAGATTACTGCTGGAGCATCCAACGCGAATGTCCTGGCACATCTCATAGCAAGAAATCTCAGAAACGCGGTTTATGTGAGATGTCTCAATGAAAGAACTTTTTTGCCGTTCGTGTCTCAAGCTTGTTTGAATTTAAGAAATATTTTTCGTACCTTATGCTTGTTTGATGCTAATACACTATTTTTGCTGACATTCATCATACTTTTGTATTCAATTGACAACAACAGTGATTGCCAGTCAGCAATTATATAATATATACATTATATAGAAATATATATAGATATATATCATATTTTGATAAGCAGAGGTGATGGAGAAAAACTAATGTCATTTTTAGAATCAGCGACCTCAATATACCCAGGAACAGGTCTAACATCTAAGTCACCAAAAGTTGTGTTCCCCAGTGATATAATCTGTGAATTTCAGCCCCTTTTACGCACTCAGCCCACAAAAAACGAACGACAGCATGCTACTCTTTTTTGGTGCAAGTCGAAAGTGGTGCGGCCATATTTACAGCGCGATTACAACTGAACAACTGAGTGTCAAGGTATCAATCCCAGGAAGCAGCGATCTGTACGCTCTTTGACTGCAGCGCCACCAACGGTCATCAGTGTAGACAATTCTGAAAAAAAAGGCAGACAAATTTCGGATACCTTTTGACTTACGACTATATATATATATATATATATATATATATATATAGTCGCTTATATCTTGAAAGGCCTTAGCTCGCAAAAAGTCACTTTTCAGAAAACAAAACAAGAAACTGTTTTGTTCGTCTATATATTTATATTTTTTTTCTCAAATTCGTCTCAATGCTAAAAATGTTTTCTGATTGAAGGAAAGCTAAGCCCTTTTGAGACAAGGTGCAGTACACGAAAACGAATCAGTCTTTTAATAAAAACTTTTTTTAAATTTTCGAGATAGGGCCTTTCAAGATATAAGCAACGATATATACCTTATTTACACCTCATATATATCATATACACACACACCATTATTTACATTTGGAAAATAATGGAGAAACTAGCCCCTAATCTTACTCTGAACCCCATAATTCCCCCCAAACAACAGTGGAAAGTAGAGAAGAAAGAATGTGTCGGTTCCCAAATTAAAGACTAGACAGGGAACATCCTCAACTCTAAAGGAAAATAGTTTTGTTGTGAGAAGACCAAGATTGTTCAACCAGCTGCCTAAGGAACGAAGAAACACGAGTAGTGTAGCGGTGAATATCATCAAAGGAAGACTAGACGACTGGCTCAGAACAATTCCAGATGAGTCGGGCGTACCTGACTATGTAAGGTGGAGAGCACAAGAAACCAACACTCTACTTCACCAAGCCAACTCAAGAGGAAGGGCAACAAGCTTGACCTTCGTCAAAATGAGTAATCATCGCACGGAACATTTAAAAAGTTGAAAGGTTTATATATATGTACACACACACACACAAGTTTATTTTTAATTTAATATTTTAATATTTAATTTTCTTTTACTAAGTAAGTCTTATGTTTACACAATCAAACCTTTTTTTACACTTATCAGTCTTATTGTTTACGCAACTGCGCCTAAACTTTTGCCCTCTTTTCCCCTTTCTCCCTCCCCCCTAACTCTGGATCGATGCAACCATACTACTAAGCCTTTCCCACTGACCTTTCCTCCTGTCAGATTATAAACACCACTAATAATAACCAACTTGCTGACCTCCACATTCTAGAATCTTTACACATTCGGAAAATTAAACCTACACTGAAGGATTATGCTTTTGCATTTGATCTCGTTATTGCAGGATAATGTTTACATCTTTAACAACGTATGTTAAGTTTTAAGTGAATACGCGCAATGACCATCATTACTCGCATTGACTGATTTCGGCTTTTGACTGTTAAGTTAGGTTAGGTTAGTTTAGGTCATTATTTTATTATTTTATTTATACAGGGTGTCCCATAAGTCCGGCATCATAGGAAAAATAAAAAAAAGGCAAAACAAAAGCTTTTATTTACAGAACGTGCTCAATATGTCCACCATTGTTTTCAATACACAAATTCAGACGTGATACCCAGTCAGCAAGCACACGGTGAATGATGTCAGGAGTATGGTGTTACATGCCCCAATAATGCGCTGCCGCAAATGTTCAACACTCCTAATTTTCTCTGCGTATACCAGCCTTTCAAGTGGCCCCAGAGATAAAAATCTAGTGGCGTGAGATCCGGGCTTCTAGCTGGCCATTCCACAGGCGCTCGACGTCCTATCCAATGACCAGGGAATTGTTGGTACAGGTATTCCCTTACTTGGGTGCTGTAATGTGCAGGAGCGCCGTCTTGCTGGAACCATGTTGGGAAATTTCCTTCTTCGTTCAAGACACTGGGAAATGCTTCTTCCTTGAGCATACGTAGGTAGGTGCCTCCAGTGACATGTTCATCGAAAAAGAGGGGGCCTATGATGCCATCCTTGCAAATGCCACACCATACCATCACCCGAGATGCACCTTGTTCATTTGAAGAGGTATACCAGTGAGGGTTGTTTTGAGACCAGTAGCGGGTGTTTTGTCGATTTACCTCATCATCCATAAAAAACAGCCTCGTCACTGAACAGAATGGTGGACGGGAAATTGGCATCCCGAGCATAGATATTATAGCCTGTAGAAAGAGAAAAATATGAATTATGGTTTGTAGAAATAGAAAAATATGAATTTCTCATGATGCCAGACTTATGGGACACCCTGTATATATGTTAGTCAAAGCCGAAATCAGTCATATACAGTATATATATACATATATATATAACACTGTTGTTAATATATTAACAGTTAATTAAGGTTGTTGTAAAATTGGCTAATGCTATTCAATGTTTGCGATGTGTTTTGTGGGTGCAAAATGTCTCCTATCGCATATTGAAAAAGTAAAAATAAACACAAATAAAAAAATGTTAAAATATGATTAGTTATGATATAGTTGTAAAAATAAATAATTTTGGTTGGAAAAGCTTTATTGGTTTCAAAGAGGCACAATGTCTATTTATTTTAATTAATCAACTTAACCAATCAATCAATCTCTGTTACAGTATTGAAATTATTACAGTATTAGAGTTATTTTAACATAGAACATACAGTTGCTATTTTTTTTATGTACTGTAGAAAGTGGAGAGCCAAGGGCTGGTGCCCAGTGGTGTAGTCGTAATTTCTTCAGTGGGGTAACGCTATAGGGTAACGCTAAAAGTAAAACAAAACCAGTGGGGTAACGCTGTTACCTTGCGTTACCCCCGGACTACACCACTGCTGGTGCCCACAACAATGTCTCCCTTTATAAGAAAGAAAGAACCAAAATCAAGGTCTCCGAGGCTTACGATAAATTTTGGAAAGATTGTTAATAGTCATCGGTTGGGTCGCAGCTCCTCCTTCCCCGCGTGTGTCGTCCTTGCGAGCCTAACCTAATCAACCGCTAAGGAGAATGTGTAGTGTGTAAAATGCCCGCATGTGTAGTGAAGAATAAAAGGAGAAGTGTGCGTTTGAGAACACGCTCGACTGCTCGCAGAGTAGATGAGACAGAAAAAGATCAGTTAAGGAGGACAGTGAGAGGAGAAACGGGAGTTCCAGCACTCCCTGTCTCCTTCCTAACCACCCACCCCGGAATACCTCCCTGGTCGATTGTTGTCTAAAACTGGACTCTGGATATTTATTTTTCCCCATTGAATAGGGTTGCCAACCGTCCTTTTTTGAACAGGACAGTCCTTTTTTGTAGATTTTTGTCCTTGTCCTTTCTTGAGTTCGGAAAGGACGCCATTTGTCCTTTTCTGATAACAATCTTGTTCCAAACAAGTTTTATAACAAAACTTTTGTTTAAAAGGAAATAATTATAAAGTCTTAAGTCGAGTAACATTTTATAAATTCATTTCTTCACTTAAATGTTAACGTTCCGTGTAGCGGAAAAGTATAAATTTAAAAATAAATATTGTTACCATAAATTTTGTCAATGCATGACTCAATGGGTCAATATCTGTATATCAATAAAAATATTTACTTTAAGAAAATATGCAATAAAAAAGCATGCAGTATAAATTGTAATAAATTATAAATAAAATTTTACTTCTTTCCCTAACCTTGTAGACAGTATATTGGAATTGATGTTCTTGTCCTTTTTTTCAAACTTCATGGAGTTGGCAACCCTACCATTGAATTTGATCTTTAATTCTTTACTAAACCTTTTCTGGGCTCTCAGGTTAATTACAAGGTAAAATAAACGCTTCACAGATAGTTATGATTATGTAATATATAAACACTATTATAATAAACCAATAAAAATTGGTTGGTAGCTAAATGGGTACCTTGGGTAGCCTAGTGGTTAAGACGCTGGGCTCCTGCTGATCGGGAGGTCGTGAGATCGAGTTCGGGCGAGGACGTAATTTCTGACCACTCGTGGTAGGGCGTGGTTCGGATTCCACGTTAAACTGGAGGTCTAAGGTGGAGTGACAAGCTTGACCTTCGTCAGAATGAACAATTCGGGCGGAAGCAAAAACAAAGGTAACCAACCGACCAACCAAGGTATGTGTAAGGGAAATTTTATTTTGGGCGCATAAACGAACTTGTAGTTGAAACGAAAACTAAATTATGTTAACAGTAGAAATTAATTCTTAAAATCCTTATAAAAGGTATGAAATAGGTGTAATAGTTACAAGGACTTATAAGGACTATTATTATAAGGACTTTATAATTTAATTCATAGTTTAATATATATATACAGGGTGTCCCATAAGTCCGGCATCATAGGAAAAAATAGTAAAAAAAAGGCAAAACAAAAGCTTTTATTTACAGAACGTGCAAAATATGTATTGTTCCGTAGCCCATTCACAAAATTCCATCCGCCGGTCGGGATCATCTTCGCTTAATTTCTGTAGGATCTGAAGTTTATATGGATGCCATTTGTGAGCCTGAAGAATGCGATGGATGCTACTTTTCGACACTCCTGTCTCGGCAGACAATCGCCGAAGAGACTTATTGGGACTTCTGTTAAAAAGAGCCAGGATAGCAGTCGCTGTATCATCGTCAGTGGACCTCCTTGAAGGTCCACTGCGTGATTTATCTTCTATGGATCCTGTTTCCTTAAACTTTGCAACAAGTCTGCTAACACATCTCTGTGTTATTGGCTCGCGGTCTGGATGCAGTCTGTTAAATTCAGCAGCGACCTCTCTTTGACTCCGATTTCCTATGAGTAGAATTATCTGGATTCGTTCTTCCTTGCTCACAGACATTATGGCCTGTAGAAAGAGAAAAATACAAATTATGGTTTGTAGAAATAGAAAAATATGAATTTCTCCTATGATGCCGGACTTATGGGACACCCTGTGTATATATATATATATATATATATACACAAACTCAGAATGGTCCCCTGAGAAACTTATATGTTAAACACAGACCGTGCATGGAACAAGGAACTCTTCTGGGAAAATTAAATCCACTATAGTCCGAATAAGTAATGGTAAATGACAAATACCATAGTTTTTCTTTTTCATGATGCTAGCCCGACGTGGGCAACGGGTCTCTCGCAAAGAGATCCCATAAATATAGCTTCCCTCACCAGCAGATGGTGAGGGAAGCTATATTTATGGGATCTCTTTGCGAGAGACCCGTTGCCCACGTCGGGCTAGCATCATGAAAAAGAAAAACTATGGTATTTGTCATTTACCATTACTTATTCGGACTATAGTGGATTTAATTTTCCCAGAAGAGTTCCTTGTTCCATGCACGGTCTGTGTTTAACATATATATATATATATATATATATGCTTCATGCAATTATATCTGCCCTTCGCAATTCATTTTGACAGGCGACAGAAAAGAATTATTTACAACTCAGGCATTCATTTTCCACTGGTATGTTTAATAGTTTAAAAATTGCACTGTCGCGTCAAATGTACATTTGTACAAAAATATTTATAAAGGGTCTCTTTATGTAACGTTTTCGTTTTGGTAGTCAAGAAATATTTTCTCTCTTAGTGCTTCGATTGTATATTATGGGCAACACGATGAAATTAGAAGTTGATTTTGTCCTTTGAGAAATACCAATGTGTTTTTCTTCCCTTTTTTCATAACATTTTTTTCAAATTGATCGTATTTAATACAGAAATCTGTTTTTAATAATGGTATTTCTTTAACTTCTTAAAGATATGATAGTGATGAAAATTAACATTTTATTGGCACACTTATAGTCCATATGACAAATATTATTAATACAATGACAGTTCACATACTAAGGAGAGAAATATATACAGATGATTAGAAATAATACAGTAACGTCGTAGTTAAGTAGAGCTACAGACAGACGTTTTCGTACCAAGAATTCCATAGCTTAGACTTAGAGGATAAATGGCAGGACTCATGGATAGCTTGGATAATCGGGTTGGTTGATTTTTTTAATTCTTTGCATTAGATTGTATTGAGCACGTCTTGTTACCTCCGGGAAGCTCGGGACATTGCGGGTAGCAAACATTTGCGAAGCTGAGCATCTCGGGGGTAATTTATGTAAGTCTAAAAGACCTGTTGTACAGCAAATTTAGGGTTCTGCCAGAACCTTTTTATAATTCACCCAGAGTTGCTGTCCGTACATATTACTGCAGAAAGTACGAAAGAGAGAGTCTTTAGCTTCACTTGTACAGAACCGAAAGTTCCTTAAAGTCATATTCGCTTTAGCACAAAGGCTTTGAGATTGTTTTCTTATATCTGAGTCATGACTCAAGGAGCTGGTGATAGTTTGACCCAATACGCTACACATTATTATTATTATTATTATTATTAGAAATAGATGCGTTGTTGCCAAATTTTGAAATGATAATTCTCTGTGAATAGTTACTCAAAATCAATGTTATCAAGTTACGTGGCGCAAATTTGTAATTACTTTTTAGATATTTCATTATCAGATTTGTATTTTATCATTATTCTTAAAAGAGGACACATACGAAACCTAAAACTAATATTTATAAAGTAGCGTAGCAAAAACATTTATATAAATAGACCCTTTTCATATACTCTACTTTTGATGTGACACAAATTTCAACTTTAAAGGAAATTGGGCTTTTTATAATTAAATTAGTTAAAATAATATTTATGCGAGTTAGCCTTGATAATTTCTGATATAAATATAAAAAAACAGGATATTTGGGGGGGGGGGGACTATTATTTTAACATCATTAACAAGAACAGTTGGAGAGTATTTTACAAATTTTATGAATATATGATAATATATTAGTCATATTTCCGATACTCAAGATTTGCACTGAAATGATAAAGGATAGTTTATGTACTTATTAGATAAAGGCAAAGGACCTCTATAAAATGAATTTGAAGTCTGAAAAAGGGAATAACTATGACTAAGCCAAGAGCGACAATAAGATAAATAGTAACATTTTGTTACACCAATATTTGGCATATTTTAAAACACTTGATTAAGTAGAAAACATACTATATTTGAGATTAGATTCCGTAGTTATCACATGTTCTTGAAGGTATTCTACTGAATATAAATACCAGACTTAATTACATTACACACGTTTGAGCCAATCAAATAAACTTTTTCCATTACTAATATGGCAACACTGTTTACGCATTACCAATTTAGTGGTGCATCGATTAATCGGTATCGGCACCTGGCATGCCGATTAATCGGCCATGCCGATATTAGGAAAATACCTTGCATTGCCGATATCGGTAAAATGCCGATTAATCGGCATGAAAGGTGCCGATACCGATTAATCGGTGCACCACTAATTACCATATAATGCAATTTGGTTTAAACTTATTTTTAATAAAGTATTTCTTTTGTTGACAGTAAATTACGAAGCGTTAGGAATAATGAATTTACAGAAAAGTCCTCTTTCTAAAAACATCCAACATTAAACGAAATAATTGTCAATTCTTATTTTGTTTTCAGGGAGTTTTGGTGCAAGAGATTGACGAGGGACAACCATGCTTAATGTGCAGAGATAAATGCCCGGGATACACTCCCCACACTTGGAGGTAAGTTTAGAACAAAACAAACATCATAAAAAATGTCGCTACTACGCCATTAACTACGGTACAGTCGACGTGATGGCCACGTTTCAACACCGCTTTCCATGATATCAGCGAGGTTCAGTGGTTGGATGGGTGACTGTCTCCCAGCGTTCAGATGATGTAGCAACCCGTGGTTCGGATCCTACGTAAAACTGTAGGTCCCGTTCGTCACACGTTACGAAGGAGGTTAAACACCCCAAACATTATTATTATTTTATTAACTACGGTGCAATACATGGTAATAACCTTGGTTAACCTTGGTTTTGCTTCCCCCCGAATCGTTCATTCTGACGAAGGTCAAGCTTGTCACTCCACCTTAGACCTACAGTTTAACGTGGAATCCGAACCACGCCCCACCATACTACATTTCCATTCCATAGTTCTATTTTCTCAACATCAAGAATGTTTCAGTGATCCGATCACAACTCGCATGGAGATTTTATCAATGGTTGGCACACTGATTATAATATGTGTTCTTTCCATGCCTGAAAATAGTTGGCATAAGCTACATACAGGGTGTTCGGAAAGTCACTGTGCACTTATATTTATTTAATAGCATACAATAGTATAACATTGCATATATGATAGAGGTTATGGATGGGACCATCAGAACTTATAAAAGGTGTTGAAAGTGATGTCCTTTAACAGCAATACAGGCCTGGACCCGTCTTATTTTATTTTGAAACACCTTTGTCAGTTCTTCTTTTGAAATGGACCTTATGTACGCAGTTATTGCAGTTTTCAGGTCATCAAGCGTGAGTGGACGATCTCGATTATATAAGTGCACAGTGACTTTCCGAACACCCTGTATTTATCTTCAAAGTCCGTCGAAGTTTCAATACAATTTCTTGTTTTCGTACGTTTTCCGTTTGTTCAACGAAGAAAAAAATAGTTAAATGTTCAGATAAGAAAAGGTTGTTCTATGTTAGTGATAAAGGTTATTACGGAGGGTATATAAGCTAGGAAAATATGTAAAACAAAACGCCCATTTAACTAAATATACAGTTCGACATATTTTACGGGTCGGGTGTTACACTTTAAAATTGGTGGAATAGACACCAAAAGTTATTTTTATCTTTTGAACCACAAAATTAACGCGAGTTCCAATCTATGAAAACTTTATTATTTATATTATTATTATTATTACTACTATTATTATTAAAGCCAAAAATTTTCCACACTTTAGAAAGCAGAAGGCAAATATGAACAGTTAATTTGAGTTACAAAAACCTCCCCTTCCCACACTAAAACATTTTGGCTCAATATTTACAGTTACATTATAAATTTTTGTCTTTTTATATTTGAATAAAATGTTAAATTTTCATAAACTTAAAAATATTATTTAAAAATTAATGTATGAGAACTTGAATACATACTGAACTGTGTGTGTGTGTGTGTGTGAGCGCGCTCGGACATAGAAGTATATATTAATAATTAACTACAGTGATTATGGGGTATATATGTGTGTGTATGCATTTTCACTAAGTGAACTGAAAAATTTTGCTCATTATAATTTGAAATTTTCAGTGACTTAAATTTATTCTTTAAAATAGAAAAAAAGGTAGTGATGTTCTAAGTATATTTCCACCTCACGAACGACTCGACAAATAATCACGAATATAGGCAAAGTTTTAAAAGCGAACGTAACACATTAAACATTAAGTAAAGAGTATAAAATTAGAAAATTGTGCAGTCGTATGTCATTTGATGTCACGTTTTCGTCGATAAGAAATAAAACCTGATGAAAAGACGCTTTTTGGCATTAAAATAAGCCAAACATCGCACGTGCCACAAATTGAAGACCGAATTCTTATTTCACTGATGATCCACAACCAAAACAGTATAGCATTTTGTGTCTTTAAAACACCCTTATTTATATAACTGTTCATTGTGTGTGTGTATATATATATATATATATATATATATTATTATATATATATATATATATATATATATATATAAAAAAACGGAGCTTACAGATGAAAAGAAGGACCAACACAACAGCAAACATTTTAGTTTATTTTTGTACTTCAGACATTTCGACAAATCTTTTGTCATTATCAGTGAATTATAAACCTTAAAACCTTAAAAGAAAATAAGAATAAATAATTAAAATTACATCAATACAAAAAGGAATTAAAATCATTAAAATTAAATTAAATTAAATTAAATTAAAATTACCTCAACTCGTAAACACACAATAATTAAGTCAACCTCCATATTCGGCAGATACTGAGAGAAAACTGTATGAATGTCAGTTACATTGGAAGGTATAATATATCTATGGAAGTAGGTTGGTTGGTTAGTTAGAAGAGCTGTAATTTGTAAGATGAACTAGTGTTGTTAATGGAGGGTTTGTTTCTATAGATGTACAAAGATTCTAAAATTCGAAGTTCTGTAAGGTTATTGGTTCTTGTTAGAATTTCGAACCGAGATTTGTAAAGGGGATGGTTGTATCGTTACTATGGTTTCTAATTGCGGATTGTGGTGGGTTACTGAGGGGACAGTTAGTACGGACTGATAAACCCAAATGTTGAGAAAGGCGTACCTCCAGTTGGAGTTGAGTACTGCTAATATACGCAGCCTTACTACAGCTGTCGCACGTGCATTTATAAACAAGATTAGGGCATAGTTTTGGGGAATTTGTCTTTGAACTTTAAAAAATTTGATAATTTAAAGTATTTGATAATTTAACCAACCAACCTACTTTCATAGATATATTATACCTTCCAATGTAACTGACATTCATACAGTTTTCTCTCAGTATCTGCCGAATATGGAGGTTGAAGTAATTATTGTGTGTTTACGAGTTGAGGTAATTTTAATTTAATTTAATTTAATTTTAATGATTTTAATTCCTTTTTGTATTGATGTAATTTTAATTATTTATTCTTATTTTCTTTTAAGGTTTTAAGGTTTATAATTCACTGATGATGACAAAAGATTTGTTGAAACGTCCGAAGTACAAAAATCATTTCCCTATAAACGAATTGAAAACACTGAGGTCGGGGGTTTGACTCTCGATGGTATTAGTAATACTAACCCGGGAGATAGAGGAATGGGGCGCATTAGCTGGCCTGATCGTTGTACCAGTTTCTGGCCCTCCTCAGTCCTCACTGATCATTATACAGCAATACAAATGGTCGTTCTTACAACGTTACAACAAAGTTCGTAATTTGTTTTTCGACGAAATACAGAATTTAGCTTTATACTTTATAGTTATTTCTTCATTTTACTATACAGGGTGTCCCATAAGTCCGGCATCATAGGAGAAATTCATATTTTTCATTCCTACAAACCATAATTCATATTTTTCTCTTTCTACAGGCCATAATGTCTGTGAGCAAGGAAGAACGAATCCAGATAATTCTACTCATAGGAAATCGGAGTCAAAGAGACTTTGCAACAAGTCTGCTAACACAACTCTGTGTTATTGGCTCGCGGTCTGGATGCAGTCTATTAAATTCAGCAGCGGCCTCTCTTTGACTCCGATTTCCTATGAGTAGAATTATCTGGATTCGTTCTTCCTTGCTCACAGACATTATGGCCGTAGAAAGAGAAAAATATGAATTTCTCCTATGATGCCGGACTTATGAGACACCCTGTATAAGGATCGCGTTTTTTTTTTTTAAATTTTTAATGGGGGACTGAAAAAAAATGTAACTGGAGTAATTGCGTAATTGAAGTTCCTTCACGGATAACCCAAATTTTCCTTTTTTTATTCCGTTTTTGAGAAAATGATAATTAGTAAAGGTTTAACCTAGAAAAAAATTGAAAATTGCTTAAAAAATAAAAGGGAAAAAAATCAGAAAATAATAATAATTATTATTATTATTATTATTATTATTATTATTATTATATGCATACTGCATTAAAAGAAACATGTGGGCAGAATCCGACGGTTTTGGATCTGAATCCAAATCCGAATGCACTGAAAAAGGATCGAATCCGAATCCAACTGTATTCGTATTCGAATCTGATTCATTATACTGTTTCTTTCATATATATATATATATATATATATATATATATATATACCCTGGGTAGCTTAGTAGTTAAGACGCTGGGCTGCTCGTGGGGCGTGGTTCGGATTCCACGTTAAACTGAGGTCTAAGGTGGAGTGAAAAGCTTGACCTTCGTCAAAATGAACAATTCGGGCGGAAGCTAACCAAAGGTTTTTTTTTTTAATAAAAAAACCAAAGGTTTTTTATATATACACAATATTAGAACGGTCACTTGCTATATCAGATTTTGCAGCGGCAAAGGCACGAAAAGTGAACGTTTTAATTTTTTATTATGCATAAACTCAATTATGTATAAAATAAAACATTTTATACATGAATCTTTTGTTAAAATAAAGACATGGGACGCCGAATGCGAAGCTCGAATATAGGCCACAGTTTCGCCAAAGGCCGACCCTGCTTCCTTGATTCACTCTTCTGTTAAACTAATCTGCTTTCGTACATCTTTTGATGAAAACATATCCGAAATACTTAAAAGACTACCACTTCCTGTTTCACCATTCACACGACATCCGAATTTCCCTCACTTTTCATAATCAATAAGTTACTTTTACCCACATTCACTTTCAACATTCTTCTCTCACATACCGCTACATAACTTTTAACAGCCTATCGCATCCACCACACTCGCTCTTAGCAAATAGCACAGCATCATCCCCATACAACAGATTCGACAGGCCCCACCTATTCCCGTCACACACCATATTCATTCCTCTTTTTAACAGTGATATTTTCACCTCTTTCATCACTTCATCCATAAACGGATTGAACAGTTTATATATACCCATATATACCCCAGACATCCACAATGCTTCTCTATTTACTTTATCATACGATTTCGCAAAATACATAAAACCCATGTATACCTTGCAATCCCTTTCACATGCTTTTTCAGTCACTCGTCTCACTGCGAGCACTTGATCCACACAGCCTCTTTCACCACGGAACTAGGCTTGCCAACCCTCCCGGATTCGCCTGGAGTCTCCCGAAATTCTGTATATTCTCCCGGCTCCCGGAACGCTGCTTACCTAATCTAAATTCTTAAAAAAAATCTGCTTGTAAATAAAACACTAGTATACCATACAATAGTTAAATTAATGTTTTTATATGTTCCTAAATGTAACTTACTAAAAAAAAAAAATGTTTACTGGTCACTGGCATTTGAAGTTCGGCACTTAAAGACGCCAGAACCAAAACCAGACGAGTTTGATTCTGGGCTTTCACAATTTTCGTCAGTCGTCACTCACTCATCTATCAGGATATATGTTACTCCCAAACATCGAAATCGCTCAGTGAACGAAAAAAACAGCCACAACGCGTTGTGAATGCACCTAAGTTACCACACACCGATGTTAGATATTTTTTCGCTTCATGGCCGTTCAAACAACCGCAACATATTGTGGACGATTCGCCACTACACACACACACACACACACACACACACAGTGGCGCTCATAACTATTTGTACAGAGAACTATTTCAATATTTCAGTTGTATTCGTCCTTATCTTTTTGTACTATGCATACGATAGATAGGAAAAGTTTACCGTTCGTTTGGAAAAACTTAATAAAAAAATAGTTTAATTCCAACATATAGGGTGTCCATAAATGATTACCCTGATTAAAGCATGCTATAACTTTTAAATAAACACTCGTATTCAAACACAGTTTTAATCATAAGTAGATAAACATACAAAGTTTTGATACATAGTTAATGAACTTAATAAGCTTCCACATGTGCACCCCTAGTGGCACGTAAAATGTCTAAATGGTATTCACACTCACGCCACACATTTTCCAACATTTGTGGGTTAACTGTTGTAATTGCATCCGTAATGCGTTCTCGCAATGTCCTGATATCTGGAACAACTGTTGCATAAACTAAATCTTTAACATGACCCCAGAGAAAGAAATCCAGCGGGGTAATGTCTGGTGATCTTGGGGGCCATGGGATTGGCCCGTCCCTGCCAATCCATCGATTTGGAAATGTTGCGTCGAGAGTTTCACGAACAACATGCGCCCAATGAGGGGGTGCCCCATCTTGTTGGTAGATGACAGTTGGCTGCCTGTCCTGCAGCTGGGGGATGGCGTAATTGGTGAGCATATCCAGGTACACAGTTGCGGAAACAGTGTTCTCAGTGTTTCCACCGTCCCATCAGAAACTGATGGTCTACCACTGCTCTTTCCCTTTTCCACGTTTCCAGTTTCCAAGAATTTTTTCATCCACGACTTAATTAACTTCACATCAGGTGGATTCTTTCCATACTTTGTTCTGAACCTTCGCTGAACAATGACAGGAGATTTTGTTTCTGCAAGCCACACAACACATTGTGCCTTCTCTGTCACAGACGCCATCTTAACTGAACAGCTACTACAGCGCTCCTAGCGGCGAATGCGATAGACGAAACACACCAGCACAGAAACTCTATGCGTGTACGTCGTACGAGATCACCTGTAAAAAGAAAACGGATGTAAGATTCGTCATTAAAACATGAGAGCATACTGTTTTCAGGATAAACATTTATGGACACCCTGTATAATGTAAAGCATCAAAGAATCTGAGGAAATTAAAAAAAAGTTAAAATTAAAAAGTTTCCGTACATTTACTTACAAAATTATTTAATGCTTTGTGTGTCCACCTTTTGCTTGAATGACTTCAATGATTCGTTTTGGGTATTTCTCTGCAAAGTTTCGACATTTCTCAATAGAAATTTTAGTCCATTCTTCTAATGAAAATTGTTGCAATTCATTTAGATTTAAAGGGTTTCTCCTGCGGACAGCTTTTTTCAAACCATAAATTCTCGATTAAATTGAGGTCTGGGCTTTGACTGGGCCATTTGAGAAGCTTAAAATTCTTTTGTTGAAGCCATTTCACGGTACTCTTACTTTTATGTTTTGGTTCATTCTCTTGTTGCAGTACCCAGTTGCGACCCATTCGCATCTCCTAAACTGAAGGCAATATATTTTATTCTAAATTTTCCTGGTATTTCTTCGAATTCACGGTTCCATTGATGACAACAAGCTTTCCCGGACCAGAAGCACTAAAGCATGCCCAAAGAAGTAAACTACCACCACTATGTTTAACCGTAGGAAGGATGTGTTCCCCCCCCCCCCCCCGAATGCAGTATTTGATTTTCGCCAAACATACCTTTGCTCGTTGTTCCTAAATAATTCAATTTTGGTCTCGTCTGTCCAGAGAACTTTCTTTCAGAATGCAAATCCTTCATTTTGATGATCCTTGGTGTACTTTAAATGAGCTTTGCACGCTTTTCTTTGCGGAGGTTTTCTTCGTGCAACTCTTCCATGCAGATCATTCTTTCTCAATGTACGACGTACAGTAGAGCGATGGACATCGATCATAGACAGTTTCAATATTTGGCAAATATCATCCGCAGTCACTCGTGGATTCGTAGTTTTGATTGTTCAAAAGCCTTTCCATTTCTTTATAACTGCAACAACCGTCGTAAATGGATTTCGAAGTTCTACTATCTTCCTATCACTCTTTCCAGACTCGCGCGCGGCAATAACAGAGTTCTTGAGATCTGGAGAGAGCTCTTTACCACGACGAACTATTGCTTACTGATGGCTTGTACAGTCATCCGTCTTCCATGACGATTCAAAGAGAAAATTCTAGAATTCAGAATTGCCAACAGTTTCTAATCAATAAACAACCAACTACTGATAAAAAATTTAAATTCTTCAAGCCGAAGGTGGACACAAAATGTATTAAATAATTTTGTAAATAAATGTACGAAAACTTTTGCACTTTAACTTTTTTTTTCTTTTCCTCAAATTTTTTGGTGTTTTACATTATATGTTGGAGTTGAACTAATTTTTTATTTCTTAAATTTTTCCAAACGAACTAGAAACTTTTCCTGACTAGCCTATGCATGGTACAAGCGATAAGGACGAATATAACACATATTTCTCTGTACGAATACTTTTGAGGGCCACTGTATATGTATATAGAATGACTTTCACAATTAAGCACGTGAAATAAATAAATAATGAATGATGCACACCCACAAGGAAAAATGAAAAACGATTTCAAGGCCTTCCGTGTACTGTTGAATACACGAAAGTCCTTGGAATCGCTTTTCATTTTTGTTTGTGGGTATGCATTATATATATATATATATATATATATATATATATATATATATATATATATATATATACACACACACACAGGGTGGGTAAAAAAAAGTGACCCCTTAGAGGTAACCTGTCATATTAAAAAAAGGAAGTGGACTAGAGCTCCCATACTTCATAGATGCATACCTTAGCATGTTGTGCGTCTTAATTGAGAAGTTTCTCGATGTGTCCCCTTCCTGCTCAACGCAGGCCTCCAAACGTGGACGTCACTGATCAATACACCTGTTTACATATCGTTGAGACGCCTTCTCCCAGCCGAGCAGAATTCTTTTGCGTAGTTCATCTATGTCTCTTATATTGGTACCAAGGATGTAAACTTTGGACTTTAGGGCTTCCCAAACACCATAATCTAGTGGTGAAAGATCAGGGCTACTAGCCGGCCACATATTAGGTTCGATAAAATCTGGTGTTTCGTTCTCAAGGAATGTGACAGTTTGGCGTGCTCTGTGAGCAGGGGCTCCATCTTGTTGGAAAGTATATCTTTCACCACTAATTCGTCGAATATCAGTTAGATAGAGTGAAAGATATACTTTCCAACAAGATGGAGCCCCTGCTCACAGAGCACGCCAAACTGTCACATTCCTTGAGAACGAAACACCAGATTTTATCGAACCTAATATGTGGCCGGCTAGTAGCCCTGATCTTTCGCCACTAGATTATGGTGTTTGGGAAGCCCTGAAGTCCAAAGTTTACATCCTTGGTACCAATATAAGAGACATAGATGAACTACGCGAAAGAATTCTGCTCGGCTGGGAGAAGGTGTCTCAACGATATGTAAACAGGTGTATTGATCAGTGGCATCCACACTTGGAGGCCTGCGTTGAGCAGGAAGGGGGACACATCGAGAAACTGCTCAATTAAGACGAACAACATGCTAAGCTAAGCATCTATGAAGTTTGGGAGCTCTTGTCCCCTTACTTTTTTTAATGAGTTTACCTCTAAGGGGTCACTTTTTTACCCACCCTGTATATATATATATATGTGTGTGTGTGTGTGTGGAATGAAATCAATTATTATTTAATTAAAGAAAAGAATAAATAATTGGCGTCTTCAATTTCGTCTGTGTTTACAAAATGCCATTTTCAATTGTCATTCGATTTCAAAGAAAACATTTTAAGACAAACTTTTTTGTTTATAAAATAAATGAAGCAAACTAATACGTTAAAATATACAAATGTTTTTTATTAACACAAATAGAAATTACGTGTTAATGTTGGCTTTAACATGTTCATTATAATACTTTCCTAGTGTTTATTCGTGACATTGACAATATATATATATATATATATATATATATATATATATATATATATATATATATATATATATAAAATAATATATATATATAATGCAAACCCACAACAAAAAGGAAAAATGATTCTAAGGGCTTTCGTGTATTCAACAGTACACCTCGTCAGGTGTACTGTTAAATACACGAAAGGCCTTAGAATCATTTTTCATTTTCCTTGTGGATTTGCATCATTCATTTATTTCACGTGTTTCATTGTGAAATTCATCCCATATATATATATATATGGGATAGAACTCAGAATGGCCCTGAGGTTTTTTATGATACACACAGACCGTGCATGAACAAGGAACTCTTCTGGGAAAATTAAATCCACTATAGTCCGAGTAAGTAATGGTAAATGACAAACTCTATAGTTTTTCTTTTTCATAATGTTAGCCCGACGTGGGCAACGGGTCACTCGCAAAGAGGCCCCCAAAAATATAGCTAGCTTCCCTCACCAGCTATCTGCAAAGGAGATAGGATCCAGCTTTGGGACAGGATCTAGGGTTTAAAGCAGCCTAGCCCCACTCTTTGCGAGGCCTCTTTGCAAGTGACCCGTTGCCCACGTCAGGCTAACATCATGAAAAATAAAAACTATAGGGTTTGTCATTTATCATTACTTATTCGGACTATAGTGGATTTAATTTTCCTAGAAGAGTTCCTTGTTGCATGCACGGTCTGTGTTAGCATATATATATATATATATATATATATATATATATGATACACAGAGGAGGGGCGACAAGCTTGACCTTCGTGAAATAAGGAATCATCGCACGGAACATTTGAAAGGTTGAAAAGTATGTCACTGGTCACAAAATTCCCTGTGACTGATTAGTTCGTCATAGCGAATATATATTTTCTTCATATTGTCTAATTAAAAAATATGAATAATATTTTTACATCTCTGAACGCTTTCCTATTTTCAGTATCATGCGAGTAACTCAGAGTGCGTGCTGACTGCTGACCACATACCCGTAAATCTTTCCCTCCCTAATCCATAGCTGACATCGTAAATTTTTCAGTTCGAAACAAACGCATATTTTATAATGTCAATTGTCGTTTCGTTCAACCAAGTCTCTCTATCCCTCAATAATTTCTATGTACGGTTCCCTCTTTAGTTTTCTCTCAAACCTCTTGTCCGACAATAGACTTCACATCTGGTTCTTTTCAAACGTCAAATTTTCGAGCAAATGTCCTTTAAAAGATCCGCTTCAAGTCATGACCTTACTCGTGCTCCGATTGGTTAATTTTCATGCAAGGTCTTACCAATTAAAAGTAAAGATTTTGTTATATCACTGCACCGTATTCAGCGGATTGTTATCATAGGTAGATAACGAAAAAGAACCGCCCAATAGGTTGTTTGTTTCGAGGTTCTTGTCATTCCTTTGGGGCGCGTGCCAAGATCGCTCCTTTGGGCACCCGCGATCTGTTCTTGCGATTCTATGCCCTTCGAACAAGGTCACCCTGGCACAGGTGGCCCCTGTCCTTATTAATCCGT
The DNA here is from genome assembly GCA_023014485.1 of Bathynomus jamesi. Taxonomy (NCBI): domain Eukaryota; kingdom Metazoa; phylum Arthropoda; class Malacostraca; order Isopoda; family Cirolanidae; genus Bathynomus; species Bathynomus jamesi. The sequence goes on along the minus strand of JAJOZX010000805.1, from coordinate 777,794 downwards.
CAGTCTTCTGCCAAGGTCACCCCTTAAGCAACTGCCCATGAAAATGTATGAAACTCGAGTGACTCCTTCGCTCGCAAAAGTATTGTGCTCCAACAGTAACTTATTATGAAATTTATCAAGTAATGATTGTGAGTTAATTGCGGCACTGTTTTATTGAACGTATTTTATTCCTCCGCATCTGTATATTTTTATAAGGATATCCCATAACTGTTCTTCGTATACCAACAGAAAAGAGTGACAAAAAAGTTCTCCCTCATTCATCGGATAACGTGATTGCCCCTCCTCTTCACAAGAGACGAACTGAAGCCCATTTGAAATCCATTTTTGTCCGTCCACCAAACGGATTTATTTTAGCCAAACTGTACAGACCGCTCATCTCCCTTAACCTCATTGGATGACATCATCTCCTCACCTCCTCGATCAGCCTCGATCGTCTGCGCGTAGATGCGATCGAGCTGCATTGCGGAACTTCATAAAACAGCGGATTCTTTGAGTGACATATACAGTATATATTCACTTTCCATTTTATTAATTTTGGTGATAAGTAAAAATACCAGGTGCTACAAATTGATCAATCGCTACAGATTTTACATCTGTAGCGATTGATCGGTTTGTAGTACTTGGTATTCCATCCATTAAAACCAAGCTCACCTTCTCGTCTATTGTTAATTTCGTAGCCATCCCGTACCTAAAAGAAAAAAATACTATATTACAATCAACACTGAAAATTCCTATGGTGAACGACTTTTGCGCCACCATGTATATATATATATATAAATTTTTCCTGATATATTAATAGATAATCATGGTATCTAGGTAGATTATCAAAGTATTTAAGTGGGGGATTAAAAACCGCAAAATAAAGCGTTCCACACTTTTTGTTTTTGTATTTTGGTATGGTCTACGACTGATTCAAGTAAATCTCCCTTTTGTCGATCCCATTTCTAGAAATTTCCTAATTCAGTTGTACTTTACATCCAACTTTTAATTATAGAATTTTTGGAATTTGATCTTCACATTTTAAACCGCCATTTTTCACATTTTCGTTCAATTACTCGTAGATTTTTTGCCATTTTCGACTTAAAAATGTTACGCATTTCTGGAATCTGAGTGTTTGTCCCTCGATTTAATCATTCCTTTAATTTTACCTATTTAATAACTTGATTAAAAATATATTCAGTGAATTAAATTATTTACATTTTTTAATTTTTGGGATTACAGAAACTTATTTCATTTACACACACTAACGCATTCTGCTGTTAACCTTTGATTAGCTTCCGCCCGAATTGTTTATTCTGACGAAGGTCAAGCTTTTCACTCCTCCTTAGACCTAGAGTTTAACGTGGAATCCGAACTACGCCCCACCAGCAGCCCAGCGTCTTAACAACTAGGCCACCCAGGGTACCCATTTATCTACCAACCGCTTTCTTTATTGTGTGGAAGGATGAACAGCTGGGTTTTGCTGTGCGCCGGCTGCCGTCACTGGGTCTCGAACCCGGGGCCGATGGATTCGTAGTCAGCGGACACTAACCACTACACCACCGTATACAGTATATATATATATATATATATATATATATATATATATTATATATATATATATATATTATATATATTTCAATCTTTCAAATGTTCCGTGCGATGATTCCTCATTTCACGAAGTTTAAGCTTCTCTCTCTCTCTCTCTCTCTATATATATATATATATATATATATATATATATATATATATATAGGTTGTTACACACTCACTCGAAGCTCACTCATTACATGACATGATTGACCATGTTCAGGTCAGTACCCACTGTAAAAGGTGGGCACATTATAATTTATTCTGACCCCCACGGGCATTTTACTGGGATATTGATATTCCTTATTTCAGAGGATATTCATGACAACTTGGTCGAGCCATTAACCTCTCACTGGTTTGGGGGAATCGAACACGCGTACAATTTTTCTGTGGCCTCTGACTATGAGAAAATTCCATTTGCGCTTAAAACGTTTGATCCCGACTTCGGAGACGCTATTTGGGTCCGTGATACCCTCATTCGCCAAAGCAAGGGTCATATATATAATTTCTCTTGGTCGAATTTTAAACCAATTTGGTATGATGAATATGATCACCCGATATCATATTTTCGTGACACGCAAGTCGATCCCTCCATTGACGTAAGCCATGTTGGAGACAGTAACTTTGACTAGATAGGTTATTTACTCCCAAAGGAGACCCCTTTTACTTCGGAGCCACGTCGTTCACCCTCTTCGTCATACGAAAACGCATCGCCAATTAATTCTGTTTCAGTCAACGATCAAAATGATTCTATTACTCCTCGTCGAATTAAGGAGTCACCCCACCTCGCCCGCTCCTTCGCTTCTCATTCTAAGTCTTCGTCGGACTTTATAAATTCGGCATCGTCTCACTACTTCTATTTCGTTCCAGAAATAGAGCACCACTTTCCAAAAGATTGTCTTATTGGTCGCTTTGATCATAAGGCCGTCCGCACACGACTGACAGAACAACATTATAAGAAAGACTTAGGCCGGCCGCACACAGGATCGTCTCGCGACTCACGACTGACGACGTGGGTCGCGACGCGTCGTGACGCGTCGCGGTCGCTGCAGTGTGCGGGGCTCCCGTTCTGTCAATGCAAAATCACACTTGACTTAAGTCATCACGACCCAAGTCGTCAGTCGTGAGTTGCGAGACGATCCTGTGTGCGGCCGGCTTAAGTCTTGTTATAACGTTATTCCTACGTCTATTTAGAACAAATGGATATATCCTCCGTTTAGAGCAGTGGTTCTTAACCGGGGGGCGCGCCCCCCTAGAAACAGGAATTTCTCTAATTGTATTTGTTATTCTCTTAACGAGAGCATGTGCTAATATTGAGAAGTTATTGAGAATGTTATTTTGATTGAAGGGGGGCGTGGAGGGAAGGACCAATTCCTAGAGGGGGCATGGTAGTAAAAAGGTTAAGAACCACTGGTTTAGAGAGTCATCACAAGTTTCGTACATTCAGGATTCCGACGGTCATCCTATTTCCGTTCTCGAGAGTATTGGGCTCCCCACGCGTCTTAGTAATTGTTTTTTTTTAATCTTTTTTGTTACTTCCCTCAAAACACTATCCAGATCTTGATCTGCTTTTTTGGAAATAATTTTCTCCACTCTCATAATTTTACTTTTAATTTAGTAAGACTTTGTTTCGTTGATAAATTTAGTAATAAAAAGTCTTTTCCCTCTCGGGTGTGAAAAACCTAAGAAGGACGTTCTCAGGTGTGAGAAACCTAAGAAGGACGTCTCTCGTGACACTTCTGTGTCACTCTTGGAAAGTAATTCTTTTCGAGGCACGACTGACCCTCATAACCAAGTTAATTGTCGTGATTAAGTTGCGTTTTCTTTGAATGATTAGGCATGTCCCGATTCTTATACTTTTCTTGTTAATATGAATGGTTTTCCAGAAAAGTGTCTCCTAAGTTATTTTTATCTCAATTTTTCATTTAGTTTCATTTCTACCACTGTTCTCGTTCTGGTTTATTGAACGTTCCTCCGTATTCTTTGTATTTTTATAAGAATATCCTACATCTGTTCTTCGTGTACCAACAGAAAAGAGTGACAAATAACGTCCACTTCATATCACCAAACTGTTCCATTTGTGTCATTTTGACTGTGAAAACTATTTCACTTGATTGCAATTAAATTGTCGTTCTTTATTTATCGTTTCAATGGATTTAATTTAAGTAAACATTAAGGCGCAGTGTTTTGTTCCATCATGAACTATCCGCATAAAGAAGAAGGGCGAGAAAAGATGATCCGCTTTATTCGAGGAGGTAACTCTTGCAAATCACGGACTCGACGTTTTCTGCAACAACCGAACTGATTGGGACCATCAAGAATTTTCTGAGTCCTTAGTGATCAGCCACATAAATATCGTGCGGCAGATATATATATATATATATATATATATATATATATATGTGTGTGTGTGTGTGTGTGTGTGTGTGTGTGTGAAAAATGACTCAAAATGAAAAGACAATTTAAAACCTTTAAAATATTTTAGCGCAAAAAATGTATGTATTTTTTTATTATTTAATTTTTTTTTGTGTGTGTGAAATATAAATTAGGGCGAGTGGTTTAAAATATATATTTATTTATATTAATAAGCTTAAAGTTGGTTAAAACAAATGTCAACACTGATTATGGCACTTTTATTTATTTATTTATTTTTTATCTAAAATTAATTATTATCCGAAATGTAAACGCCTAATTTATTATTCAGTTTAGATACAAAAATTTACGCCTTCAGTATTTATTATTATTATTATTATTATTATTATTATTATTATTATAGTGAAGACATTCTTAAAGTTGGTCTGATTTCTTGCCAAAATGGCTGAATTTTATCAATGGTCCAATCTGTGTTCAGAGCAATTTTTTTACTTTGTTTTCATATCGTTCAAGATAAAGTGACAAGAATGAAATCATTAATTTTTATTTAAAGATCATGTTTACAGCCCTCATTTAAATTAATTACCGTAAAATCAGGATAATTTAAAGGTAATGTGTATGTTTATGGGCATAGGCAACGGGGCATTAGTGGGGTCGAGTGTGTAATAATTCTCAGATGTAGAAGGGTAATTTAATTTTGTGTGGTAACACTTTTCGTACCTCAGAATTTAAAAAAATGTGTAAAAAAAACCGACATTTTTACTGTCGGGAAAAAGATACGTTTGTCCTCACTAGATTAGGTTACGCTAGGTTAGGTTAGTTAAGGTTTGGTTAGTTAAGGTTTGGTTAGTTAAGGTTTGGTTAGTTAAGGTTTGGTTAGATTAAGTTAGGCTAGATTAAGTTAGGCTAGATTAAGTTAGGCTAGATTAAGTTAGGCTAGATTAAGTTAGTGCCTCACTATTTAATGACTTAACAGAAAAAACTCTTCGAGCCCTTGACTACGCCGAAACACTTATCACGCCCCTCTCGGTTCAATGGCACTAAGGTTAGGTTAGGTTAAATTATGTTTGGTTAATTGGACTTTTAGATATGTAGTGGCAAAGACGCTTTCAAATACTTTAGCGATGTTCCATCAACACAAACACGACCAAGATGACGTCACACAACTACGACCAAGATGACGTCACAGCGAGAGCCTACTTCAAGGCATGCCTTATTATATGCCTTGCCTCACACCAACTTCGTTACAAGGACTTCTCATCACATCTCGACTCTCTCTCTCTCTCTCTCTCTCCGAAGAACAGTGACACGAGAGCTATTCCACCATGTGAACATATTTGTCCAAGGTGGGATGTCCTCACCCCCCCAAAGGGAAACCTAACCTAAGCCTTAACCTAAGAAGGAGAGAGGAGAGAGAGTGCTTTATTCCACCGGAGTCCGTCGCATAATGAGCGTCCAGGAACCAAGCAGCCGTTATATAGATGGTCGTGAGTTACCAGAGAGCACTATATATTTATTTATTTATATAAGGAGGGTTACCAGATACCACCATTTATTTTAATTATGTTCAGGTGTACCTTATTAGGGTGAGTTGCCAGATTGCACCATTAATTTTAATTTTTATTTACATGCGTTGCCAAATAATGTTTTTTATTTTAATTATGTTCAGGTGTACCTTATTAGGGTGATTTGCTAGGCAGCACCATTTAATTTAATTACTTATTTATTAAAGGCAAGAGCGACTTTCTCCTTAAATTTGCTCAGCAAGAGAACTAATTATTTAAACGAATCCCAATATTAACAATAAAGGAAATACAATTAAACCTAGTTAAATAAAACACCATTACATCATTCTGTTTATTTAGACGAATTAATGGAATCAATTTCACGAAATATATAGAAAATAAATATACAATCCTATACAAACGATGGAAATATATGATAAAAAATAAATAAAAAATAGTATAAGAAATACGAACGAGGAATATATATATATATATATATATATATATATATATATATATGTGTGGATATATATAATATAATAAAAATAATATAAGAAATAAAAAACGATGGAGTATAACCATCAATATAACAGTACAGGCGAAAATTATATACACAATTATATTAATTAAATATATTGAAAATAAATATACATCAAAATACTGTATGTTCTACTGCGCTTAACTAAAACACTAAACTCGCACGTGATCGAGGCTACAGTTACATCATTATTGCTTTGCACTACACGGTAAATACGATTTAACATTATTTCACCGCTCAAGTTATAGGGATTCCTATACTCGATGTAAACGGCCTTCATTTCGTTTAATACTATTTTTGTGCCTGCTTTACTTTCAGTTGGTAAGTTACCTTTAAACGAATACATTCAAAAGCACACACAAAGAGGTTATCGTTAACCGCAACATCATTATTAAATTCAAGTTTATAAACACCTTTCTAATCGAGGGTTTATTCTTACCGACCCGAGCTTTTCAATCGTGATCACTTCTCCACATTACATAACGGCAGTTGAAATAATCTTCTAAGTCGTAACGATAGCTGCTCATTATATAAAGAAACAGTTCTTCAGGGTGAAGGGTGTAGGTGAGCTCATTGCACCTGTATAAGTTTGTTTCCTCTTTCCTCTATAATTCGAGGGACCCGATTCGCTTTCACCTACTCTAAAGCCAAACCGAAAGTGCCTATTTACTTTTGTCATTCCTCTGTGTCTAACCAATATAGTTAACTAAGCGAAAGCTTTACACTGCCCACAAGAAACAGGCAAAACGTTCTCCATAATTTGCGCAGCAAAAGAACTAATTAAAACACATTTAAACGATTACCAACATTGATAAAAGAAATATACAGAGTTCTTTATATTGTACTCTGATCCATTAACTCGCTATACATTTTAAATCAGTTTAAGAATTTATTTAGACGTAAAACGAATACCACAAGAAACACTAGACTTTAAATTATACATTAATATTAAAATGAAAACCTTACAATATTCTCAACCACTAGGTCACCCAGGGTACCCATTTATCTACCAACCAATTGTGCGGAAAGAGGATCGTTTACCGCGCGCCGGGCTGCCGTCACCGGGTATCGAACCCGGGACCGACGGAATCATAAAGCGACTTCTAAAATTTCTCTCATTACTAATTATATAAATATATATATATATATATATATATTCCAATTACGCCTTAAATATTAATGCACAAATTAAGGCTAGTGTATTTCTTGTGGGGTTTGCGTCTAAATGTATTGAATTACCTAAGTCGACGACGAGAGTGTTCCCCATTTCTGGCAGTGTGTGTGTGGGTGTGTGTGTGTGCCGTCCTCAGATCATAGTTTATCGAGAATTAATTTTAACTTAAATTAGTTTTGAAAAATAAAAAACATGATTAAGAACTGCGTGTAAAGTAAAGCAGAACTTTTTTATTGCATGAAGGATGGACCAGGGAGGAAGTAATGTAGTAAGTTGAAGTTTTTAACCCTAAATTTGTAAAAAGTTTAAAAAATTACTAATTAGTAATGAGCGATTTACAGGCCTTCAGTGTCTCCTGTGTACATTCTTTATTCTTATGACACACATCGAGATTAGTTGCTCAAATAACCATTCTTATTGCTACGTTTCTTTTTCCTACTCGGCGAAATTTGTGGTGGAAATTTTTGTTGTTTGTGGGAAGGACTATCATTAATATATATAATTATATATATATATATATATATATATATATATATATATATATATATATATATATTAATGATACTCGTTCCCACAAAGAAAAAATTTCCACCACAAATTTCGCTGACTGAGTAGGAAAAAGAAACAACAATGAGAATGGTTATTTGAGTAACTAATCTCGATGTGTGTCATAAGAAATAAAGAATGTACACAAGAGAAACTGAAGGCCTGTAAATCTATGTACTTTCATTACCTACGTCATATTTCCTAAAAAAAATTTGTACTTTAAGTATAAAAACAGGTGGAAAACTAGCCTAGTTTCACAGGACAGCGTTATCATAGTATCATAACCACAAATAAAATTAAACTTCCATCGAATTGCAAAATAATCTCCTAAAGCACAGAGATTATTAAAAAACTTCGCGAAATCCAAATTTGAAATTTAATTGTCACTCGTCACTTTTCTATTTTCTTTAAGCACGCCCATTTTCTGAAACTACCCATCAAGTGGTAATTATATTTAAAACCTTCCGAAATACAAAATTTTATTTTTATTTGTCACTTAATTTTCACAGCCTCATAAACTTTGTTCTTCCGTTTTTATTGGTGAATTGTAATAAAACTTATAAAAATTGTTATATTAAACCATAATTTTTCCTTAATTTCTTTGGTGTTTTACATTATATGTTGGAATTATTTTAGCGTCTTTTTATTTGCTAAATCTATCCAATGCGGGAGACAAAGTATTAATTAATTTTGTAACGTGAATATTCGAACATCCATAAACTACAATAGGTATACCCAGCCATCGGAATGTGAGATGCTACACACACACACACACATTTTGTACATCGTTTATATCGAAATGTCATCATCCCGCTATTAATCTCACATTAAAACTCATTTTCGTGTTGTGGTTATTCCAAACGCCTGAACGAAAGATGTAACACACCGCTTGTATATCTCTTATCTTTATATGATCCTTTACGGTAAATTTTTATAAGAGAAAAAAATATATTTTTAATTTCTTTTAAAGTTGTAGAAAAAAATTCATTACCAAGTGTGGAAGATTCATTGTTAAATTATCAGTGGATCCGCACCTCGTTTAACTCGATATGGTTTTCCAAAAAAGTTTACGTCATAGAATATACCCTCCATTTTATTTTTCCGTGTAGTTACTAATCTATGTCATTAGCCGCTATCTTATACGGGTCAGACAAAAGATATTCATTTTACTTGTGCCTTTCGCCTATCAAAGGTTCCGTGCGAAGATTCCTCATTTCACGAAGGTTAAGCTCATCGAACCTCCTCTCGAGTTGGCCTGGTGAAGTAGTGAGTTGGCTTCTTGTACTCTCCACCTCACAGGTACACCCGACTCATCGGGGATTGTATGTACCAAGATTCTAATCTTTTGCAATCCATGGATTTTAGATCCTACCTTTTTCCATACCGTAACAGTTGAAATTTCTAGAAAATAAATTTGGCAACGTATGTAAAGCTCTCACCCTAAAACAGCTAGGCCCTGGGGCCTGGTTACCCCTAGACCCCCCTTAATACGTGGCCCCCTCCTTCGCGCATAAAAAACTATAATTTTAATGTTAATGATTTTAATTCGATTTCAATGGTAAAAATTATATTTATCTGTAAAATCTACCAAATATATATTGTGCGACACGAGAAGCCGTTTCAGAAATCATAAATGAATATTAAAAAATTATATTCAGTGAAAGATAGATCTTTGTAAGAACGTTTCACACTAATATAAAATTAGGTCCCTCCCTCCCTCCCTCCCCTTTGCAGCATTGACTTGTTGCATAACCCCTTCCCCAGAGATGGGCAGTATTTAAATACATATGTATTTAAATATGTATTTAAATACATTTGTAATGTAATACTTGTATTTATAAATACTTTTTTCGGTGTGTATTTAAATACTTTGAAAGAGTATTTGTTATTTGAAAATACATTTCGCAAATACATTTCTTAGCCTCAACTGTCAGATTACAATTTGCGCCCTGAAACAAAATACAAAATCTTTCTAATCATCTAAGCCACCTGATCCAATCGTTACTGGATGGGCCAGTTCGTTGAATGCAGCGTTTTATTACGCAAGACATCTTCCAAAAGTAAGATAGATTATGGAAGGATTCGAGGGCAACGGGATCCTAGTTAAAAGCGAAAGCTGGCATCAAATCAGATGGGTTAGGTTTTCAGCTCTTACAGTTGTAAGAACAGTACTCTTCATTATGTTCTCTTTTAGAAAGAATGGAGAGCACAGATTTTACTATCAAAGAAGCATACGGAGCGGTCAATACCATATATTTTGGAGAAGATTATGTTAATATAAAAAATTATATAAAAAAGCGTTTGCAAACAAATGATATCAAAGATATAATTTTGATGACCAGGAATGCTATATCTCCATCACAATACGTTCTACTAAAAAACTGTCAACCTACCTCAGCATCAGTCGAAAGAAGTTTTTCGATTCTTCGAAAACTCCTAGCCAAAGACAGAAACTTCAAACCCGAAAATGTTAAAAACTATATTGCGGTGTTGTATAATGCAGATGTAGAATAATTGTATTTAAAGATGTTAACTGACTGCATGCATGTGGAATGTTGTATAATATATTAGTTTTATGTATCAATCTAT
>JAJOZX010000805.1:747500-762500 GCA_023014485.1 Bathynomus jamesi | reverse complement strand
TTTTGTCCATGATGACGATCGAATTAGATTTGTCCGCTTTAGTAATATGTAATGAATCGTTATTTTTAAGTGTTTTTAGGGCTTTTCCAAACTTCAAATGATAATTCGAGTCATACCTCGTATTAAAAGCACTATACATACAACCTTTGGCTAAAGTCACCTCACTTTTGGATATACCGGGTATCCCATTCGAAATGAAACAACTTTGAAACCTTATAATTTTTTATTGAATGATGCAAACAATCTAATATTCACACAGTAAATAGTCAATGTCATAAAGTTTCATATGATATATGTGAATTATAATATTTAGATACATTAGATAGATTGTGCATAGCATAATGTTTCCTTTTATTAAGATCTTCACATGTTATATGCTGAACAATTTGAAGCTTATATGGATAGAGCTGCAGCCGCTTGCGCACGACTCTATGCACAGTTGAACGAGGAATCTGCAGTTCGACATTGGCACTACGGATGGACTTTCTCGGGCTACTACCAAAGGCGCCGCGTATTCGTTCAACATCTTCTTCCGATCTTGTTCGCCCTCCAGAGTGTTCCTTTAGAACACTGCCAGTCTCCTCAAATTTCTTGGTCCATGCATATAGGTCTCTCCTGGTGGGTGGTTCCTTGTGAAAGGTTGTACGGAATCGCCGTTGCACCAGAGTAGGGGACTTCAACTCAGCCATCCATAACACACATTTCGCTTTTTCTTGTGGGGTAAACATAATTCATTCTGAAACAAACAAAAAACATTACGACAAAAACTTATGCATATGGTGTAGTAACTGTCAAAGTTTCAACATTCTCACATTAATACTTTGAAAATTATAGAGTTTCAGTTGTTTCATTTCGAATGGGACACCCGGTATTACTATGCTTTTCAAAATTGATAAAAGATTTAGCAATCAGTAAACTGCTGGGCTTTTTTGGGACAGAGAATCCTAAGCCACAACCTAACACACATTTCGTATTGAAGTCTAGCTCATGGGACGATAAGTTAACAATATTACTAAAATCACTTTTTTTTAGTCCAGTAACTATTACGAATTAAATCGTCCAGTCTATTGTTTAATTTTCTGTTCTGAGTACTGCATCTTCTCCGTAAGTTGTAAACATCGTCCAGAAGTGTACTTCTCCAAGCAAGAGTAACGGTGGAAAAAAATATATCTTTTCTTACTTCGAACTCTCCGAAGGCGTTCTTCACTTCGATGTGGGCTATATTAATGTTTCTTTAAAATAATTCTTTCGGTGTCATTAAACGGTGTATCGTCCAACATACGGCATCGTTTTCCAAGCAGGGATTTTGGGATGACTTTTTCACTATAACACTTCCTAAGGAAACTGAATTGGTTCTTAATAGAATGTGCTTGAGCAATAGCAGAACGGTAATTCAACGGTCTGTGTGTATCATGAAAAAACCTCAGGGGACCATTCTGAGTTCAATCCTATATATACACACATGGGAATATATACACCGCACACACTTTGTTGTTTCTTTTATCTTATCCCCCTTTTAAGTGACTCAGTATGTTACTTTGCTGCCTCTACAGCCGAAGTGTATACCGCTTACATACAGGTTCTTGAGGCCGTGTGATCTGACTGCAGGCATTAAGTTTATGCCCTCGTCTTAAGCGTTCATTTTTCCCGATGCGTCGCGAGAAAGAATCACTTAATTTTCGCTTATTTCGCCAGATAATGCACTTCACACCAAAATGGATTAACAGAGCAGAGTTATGATGAAATTCGGATTTGTTCATTACACTTGTTTTAGAGGATTTTACCAAAAAAAAATCTTTAGAGGACTTAAACGACCGACTAGAGGGTTGGGCATACGGGCACTGACTTTTCCTTAAAGTATCTGGGCGACAACTGACTTTTGAACTCTCGGGCGCTTCCATCAACCGTCACACTGTCCGGTAGAACTCTCTTAGTCACGTTTACAAGAAAATTTTAAAGTTGAAAAATATTTAGTCTAATAATGATGTTAGAAAATAAATTATAAATTTTGGTTTTGTAATTAATTCTTTTATGTGACTGATCTTAGTTGAAGGGAAAATTTAGAATTTAGGTATCGTCTTTATGAAATTATAGATTTGGCAACACTGGAGAGAGTCGTTAAACTGTTAAAAGGTTGCCAGATATCTACTGCAGACATTTACGCAATTTCTAAAGTATTGAAGATTTAGGATTAAGACCTTAATTTATAAACTTAGAATAATTTGATTTAAATTTTAATAAAAATTTATTTCCTATGGAAAACCATTTTCACACACACACACGCACACACACACACACGCACATATATATATATATATAAGCCTCAAACATGGTAATATTATAACAGCATGGAAACACATCATATACTGTATATATACACACAGGGGATTGACAAAGGTAAATACACACCTTCGGCTTTTCTATAGCTTTGATTTGATAATAAAAGTCAATAAATAATAACAGGTTTACTGAATCAATGTATTTAGAATCGTGTTACTTTAAACCCCTTTGCATTATGCAAAGGTGACACATGTTCTGGCATTCTACTGATGAGCTTTGCCATTTGTTCTTGAGAACAATCATCGTGGTATCTATTTACTTTCGTTAACCTTGTATACAGTATATATCGCCCTGCCATGGGAGCCAGGTACCCCGGAGACTGTAGTGGTTAATTTTCCTGTTATGCGCAACGGCTATTTTTAATCAGCGTGTCTCTTCTCCATGGTGGAAATGTGTACCACACACTGTTTTTCTCTTTCACTAATGTCCCTTTCAGTCTCTCACTGAATTTCTCAGTTTACACTCACTTGATAACTGTATAGTTGACGTATCACGTACCTTTCTTCATTTTGAGTGTAATCTTGATCAGTAATTGCCCCTCAAAGCACGAATTCTTGCGGAGTTCCATTCAGAACATCAAAGGCTTTTTATACTCTGCATTCAGTTTTCACGTTTAAAAACAAAGTACATTCAAATAACCGAGTCAAGGTAATTTAAACGATTTTGGTTACAATTTATGTTGTTTATTTCCTACAAGGAAATTTTTGTTTTCAGTTTCAGGTTTGATTCACACATACCAAAAAAAAAAAAACGAAATCTGGAGTTTTCAAACAGGACAAAGCAGTGTTTGAAAATTTAAAAAAAAAGAAAAAAAATCAGTAAAAATGTTACAAAATTCCTTGCATAAATTCATAGCAAAAAAAAAAAAAAAAAATTGGCCTCTAAACAAGTTTAGTCAAAATTTCGAAGTTACACAATAAAACACTTGACTTATTCAAGCGAGTATGGCAAATATGCACACGGAACAGTTCTATGTACAGAAAAGAGCGTGTCAGCCGAAGGTATTTTTCAAGATACTCGGCGAATCAGTGTGTACAAGTTTTTATACCAAAAACAATTTTGGGTAGAGTTAACCAAATCTGACTGCCTTAAAGGTGAAGTTTCCCCTCGAATTAACCAATCATCGACTAACCGGATCGCTACATTCACAGTGATTGGATTTTTTTCCTCCTTTTCTTGAAGAGTATAGTTTTACGCAAAAATTTTAAATCAGATAAGGAATTCTATGGTTTGACAGAACATTTTCAAACAAATTATTGACATATTAGAGAATGACTCGTAACATAATAAATCAGCGGTAGCGCGATAGAGTTTCGACGATCGGGTCAAATAGGTCACCAACTAAGGTGTTGTGTGGAAAGAGAAAATCTAAAGGCATTCAGAATTGACGCCATTTTGATTCGCTTTTTATATTTTTTATATTTTTTATATTTTTTATTCATTTAATTTAAATGGATTTCCTTATGTTCGACCTATCGGGGGGCTGATGGGGCGTGGTTCGGATTCCACGTTAAACTGTAGGTCTAAGGTGGAGTGAAAAGCTTGACCTTCGTCAGAATGAACAATTCGGCGGAAGCTAATCAAAGGTTAACCAAAGGTTATATATATATATATATAATATTAGGCCTGGTCGAAAACGGGAAATTTTTTTATTTCTTAAAAAGTACACTGGGAAGTTTCATTTTATCATCTTAACAAAATATTAAAAAATAAAATATGTGCTACCTACTACCCCTATCATATGCCCCTCCTCCCTTTTTTAACCTTCATATTTGCATATGTTTAATGTTGTTATATGTTACATGATAAGTTGTTTGTTTAATGCTTGATATTTTTATGTTTCAGATACATAGAAATAATTTTTCAGATAAATAGAAATAATTTGCATTTGCTTTAATTATAATTTGAATTATCATAAATTATAAATTACATATAATTTGATTTTACTTCTGAACATAAACTATGACTACTAGAAGCAAGTCCTCAAATGCAGCCTTTGGATATCCTACGGAATTCCCAGCAGCCATGACTTCTTCAAAAACAGATGTTATGAGACACTCCCTTTTTGTACGCCGTCGTGAAGAAGCTAAATCAAAAGGATCAGCAACTGCTAATGATTGTTGCAGGGTTGTTATAAAAGATATTGAAGACATTTGGATGAAATTTTCTTTTCCTACGATTAACCCCAAAGGTATCTATTTTAAAATCAGTTGACTAATAGAAGAAGCCTCAAAATTGAACAGGGTGCCGTTACATCGAAGAAATGAAAGTTATGCCTTAAAAGTAACTCAGTATGATGAAATGTTTGATATATTTTCTTGTGAATGCTATGATAAGGGAATTGATAGGAAATCTTGCAGGTGTAAGGATAAAATACCAATGGCAGAATGGGAGTCTTTTGTGGGTCAAAAACAAAGAAAAAATCAATTAGGACCAATTGATCGCATAGCTAGTTCAACAAAGAAGAGATCTTTAGCAAGAGCCCAAGAAGCACAAAACCGTCAACTTAAAGCACAAGAAGAAATGACTGAAGCCACCAATGTTTTTACCATCGGAATTTATAGAAAAACCGAAGAAGACATGGATGTAGATTCGAGAGTCAGGATGTAGATTATGAGCCGATTTAGAATTGACTGAGAATATTCAGAACAGGCACTCCTATAAAAACCTAGCAGTAACAGCAGATCGTTATCGTGTAAGTTGTAGAGCTGCAGCTGCAATAGTCAATGCAGCTTTAAAAGATATGGGGAATTGGGGATCCTTACCACACCATGTTGGTGTGGTTAAGGATCCCCAATTCCCATATCTTCCCCATATCTTCCCCATATCTTCCCCATATCTTCTTTCTTGTGACAGAAAGAAATTATAAAGAGAAAAGAAATCGCATGGGTGAAACAAATACTTTTAGGTCTAAATCCGAAAATCTGAAGATGGAGTGCCTTAGATTTGATGGAAGGAAAGATAACACATTAACTTGAAGTGGAAAGATAAAAGAAGAACACTATGTTATTGTGAAAGAACCTGGAAGCATCTATGTAGACCATGCCACACCAGATAATGGAACTGCTCGCTGCATAGCAGAAGAGTTGATAACTATTATTACAGACTCGAACAGCACAGATACTATCAAAGCTTTACTGTGTGATGGTACTCCTGTAAATAGAGGAAAAATTGGTGGAGCCACAAAATTGGTTGAAATTCATCTTAACAGACCAGTGCAGTGGTTGGTGTGCCTCTTGCATTTGAATGAGTTGCCTTTTTTGTACGTCTACAAAGCCATTGATGGTAAAACAACAGGTCCAAATACTTTTGTGGGTTCAAGTGGGAATAAACTGAAAACAGATTTAACAAAATTGGAGGTAGTCAAATATTCTCGCGTAAAGGGAAACATTAAAGAAATTCCAGCAAATGTTGTGAAGGAGCTAAGCAGTGGTCAAAGATATCTCTATGATATGTGTCTGGCAGTGCAAACTGGAGACACTTCTTAAGATCTGTCCACTCGATCCCCAGGTACCCTTCACCATGCTCGCTGGCTAACTCTGGCCAATAGGGTCCTTCGATTATATATCTCAACGCCAAATCCCGATTAAAAAACCTTCAAGATATAGTCAAGATTATTATGCAGTTCTATGCTCCAGGGTGGTTGTGGATAAAATCTCATCCTACTGCAACTGATGGTGCATATAACTTTTGGCATTTAATGTGCTTGCTTCGAAATTTAGATGAACAACATAGATCGATCATAGAACCAGTACTAAAGAATAACGCCTATTTTGCCCACCCACAAAATATACTCATATCAATGGTAACTGACAAGAGACTAGAAATTAGGGAGCAAGCTATTCAGAATATCATCCTTTCAAGAACAGGATTTTCAGGCACCAGAAACTTTGAGTTGCCTTGAACCCTCAATTTCCAATCTACTGACTACACCGACATGATCAGTTGGCAAAAAGAGATCATTACTCCTCCACCGCTGCTAAACAATTTTAGCAACGATGAGCTACTACTGGCTCGATGTAAGCCACTGGAGATAGTTTCTTTTCCATGCCACAGTCAAAGTGTAGAAAGGGCAGTGAACCTAGTAACAAAGGCATGTCAGGAAAGAATAGGATATGACAACCGTCAAAAGTTTATCTTAAACTCATTAGAATCAAGACGAAAACTGCCCAAGTTTGAATGGAAGGCCCAATGGAATGAGTAAGAATCATATGAAATAAAATTTCCTAATGATATTGAAAATTTCTTCTCTTTTGATGTAATAAGGAACAGTGAAAAAGTGAATTGAATTTTAGCACATTTATTTGCCTCTAATTTTTTCTTCTGAATATATTGTTATACTTAATTAATTTTCCTAATACTGTACATTATTAAATAAAATATTATACGTTAATAAAGATTTATGTCATCAAAAAACCTGAATGTAGAGCAAGTCTCGCATAAATGGAGTATTCTTCAATATAGGTCAAAACATGAAAAATTGTGCCAGGGGTAGGAAGCTTTAAACAGTGAAAATAATTTATAAGGGGTTCCTGTGTTCCATTCAAACCCCTCACAGTATGTACCTTTTCAATATAAATTTCGACCCAGCCTAATATATATATATATATATATATATATATATATATATATATATATATTAGTAACGCCCGATGAGCCGGGGGCTATGTGAGGTGGAGAGCGCAAGAATCCAACTCACTACTTCACCAGGCCAACTCGAGAGGAGGGGCGACAAGCTTGACCTTCGCGAAATGAGAAATCATCGCGCGGACCTTTGTAAGGTTGTAAGGTTGATGAATAAAACCACGAAGGAAAGGAAACACAGAATGGTGCTCAAGCGCTTTCGTCAAATGACATCCTCAGGAACACTGAAGTACATAAAGAGTTACAGCCTATATATAGGTTACAGAAAATATATATATATATATATATATATATATTAATATATATATATATATATCAGTGGCGTGCGGTGATTTTTCGTCAAGGGGAAGCATTCAAGCAAAACCAACAAAGATTATATAAAATAAAAATAAAACTTTAAATACTCGTACATAATAAAAACAAAACACATATAATCATCTACTTACTTTACTTATAGGTTAATTCTATTCTTCTTTCTTTTTTATTAAATATATCTATTATTTCTTCGTAAAAGGCATTGGTTTTCATATCCTTAAGAAGCTTTTTCTCAATTGAGATTAAAGCTAAACTTGCAAGCCTTTCTTACCCTTGCACATTTCTAGCGTAGTTACATATTCGCTTTAAATGAGAAATGACAGCAGACAGCACGTAAAGTTGCCAGATATTTCAAGAAAATTAACTATAAGATCTGGACAGCGATTTCTAAATTGCTTCCTTTTTGACATAGGGAAGGATAAAATAACGATAAATATATATTCTTTTTCGCTTAACATGGCCATGGAATTTTTTAGTAGAAAAACTATATATGAAACTTGTTGTATTCAATAAATACTACATTATTAAACATTAAATGAGTTTTAGAAGGGAAAGAACAATTTGTAACAGTAAAAAAAAAGCGAAAGTCATTGGGAAAAAGGATGCATTTCGTCAATTGTTGTCCAACTCGAGATTTTTTGCGTCGGCTTTCTTAAAGGTTTTTGCACGAACGGCAACCAATGTATATACTATGTATCCACCTGATTACCAATCAAATGCTATAAATAGTATAATAAAATGATTTTGTGCAAATTATTAACATATATTGAACTGTTTAAACTTTAAAGTATAATACAGCATTTTCTTCTTTCTTTGAATAGGGAAGCATTGCTTCCCTTGCTTCCATGGACCGCACGCCACTGATATATATATTATATATATATATATATATATATATATATATATATATATATATATATATATATATATATATATATATAATAAACGGAGAAATAAAATTAAAAATTATATATATATATATATATATATATATATATATATATATATATATATATATATATATATATATGTGTGTGTGTGTGTGTGTGTGTGTGTGTGTGTGTGTGTGTGTACTGTCGTTATATCTTATAACCATTATTATAATTTTTGAAAGACTATTTTCAAATGGCAAACAAGACCAACACAGAACCAATAAACATATTGATAATCGCGTTTTTCAGTAAACAAAGTATCGAGCAAAAAGCTGATTTTTGTTATTGTTGGCGAGTAAAAACCAAGATCAGCCGAGAAATAAAGACGACCGCATGTCGATACAGAGTCATCCAATTTTTCAATGACACACACGATTAAAACATTTATATATATATATATATATATATATATATATATATATATATATATTGCACGAAATCGATCGATCTGGGGGTAATAATAACCGATGACGCGAAATTCGAAACAAAATCAGACAGCGATAAATAAAGCAAAAAGAGTCACGGGACAGGTACTAAGAACGTTTCCCTGCTAAAAACACTGATTATACCAAAACTTGAATACTGCTCAGTTTTGACGTCCCCATATAAAAAGGAAGAAACTAATAAACTAGAAGAAACGCAAAGGCATTTCACAGCCAAGATTGATGGCTGCGAAGAACTCAACTATTGGGAGGGAAAGACTACGTAAACTAAATCTGTACTCCCTGGAAAGAAGAAGAGAGAGGTATACCATAATTTACCTATGGAAAATGATCGAAAAACTGGTACCAAACCTAAAACTAAACTCAATTACCATTCAAACAACATTGGAAAATAGGAAAGGCAGAATGTGTAGTGTTCTTAAATTGAAGGCCCGACAAGGGACCTCCTCAACACTGAAGGAAAATAGCTTGATTGTCAGTGGGCCAAGACTTTTTAACCAGCTTCTTAGCTAAGGACCTCAGAAACGTTACAGGGGTCAAAGTTGACGTCTTCAAGAGAAGACGATGCCTGGCTCAGGACGGTACCAGATGAGCTGGGTGTACCTGGCTATGTACGGTGGAGAGCGCAAGAAAGCAACTCGCTCCTCCACCAAGCCAGACCTAGAGGCGGGGCCACCAGCTTGACCTTCGTGTGAAGAGAGACCAACAGAGCAAAGAGAGTAACTGGGCAGATACTAAGAACCTTTAAACGAAGGGATAGGAATATAATGATTCCTCTACTGAAAACACTGATCATACCCAAATTGGAATACTTCTCGTTCCTAACATGCCCATATAAAAAAGAAGACATTAGACAACTAAAGGGATTCAGAGAAGCTTCACAGCCAAGATCAAGGGGTGCAAAGCACTAAACTACTGGGAAAGGTTACGCGAATTAAATCTATATTCACTGGAAAGGAGACGAGAGAGATACACCATTATTTACACTTGGAAAATAATGGAGAAACTAGTCCCTAATCTTACTCTGAACCCTGTAACAGTGGAAAGTAGAAAAGGAAGACTGTGTCGTGTTCCCAAATTAAAGGCTAGTCAGGGAACATCCTTAACCCTAAAGAAAATAGTTTTGTTGTGAGAGGACCAAAACTGTTTAATCAGATGCCCAAATATCTAAGAAACACGAGTGATGGTGCAGTGGACATCTTCAAAAGAAGATTAGACGCCTGGCTCAGAACAATCCCCGATGAGCCGGGCTTACCTGACTATGTGAGGTGGAGAGTACAAGAAACCAACTCACTACTTTACCAGGCCAACTTGAAAGGAGGGGCGACAAGCTTGACCTTCGTGAAATGAGGAATCATCGCACGGAACATTTGAAAGGTTGAAAGGCGTATATATATAAGCCTCAAACACGGCAGTATAGTAACTGAATGAAAAGACATTTTTTTCAGCATAAAACAAACGGAGGAATATAGATATGTAGGAATATTGATAAAAAATATAACCCAAAACAACAAGAGGAGAGAGGGGTGAAAATAAGAGAAAGACTGCTGACAAAGTTAAATAATACCAAAGATATCATACATACTAAAATGAGCCATAGAGATATTACAAAAAACTAATAGTGTCATAGCACAATCCTTATTAAAGAAACATACAGATGAGAGAGAGAGAGAGAGAGTTACAAGGAGTTACAAGGAAAAGAAGTACCTCAAAAGGCCTTGCGGCCCATACCGAGGAGGTACCAATGGCAACGGGTGCCAGGGAAAATTTTGTAAAAGTTTATTTTTCTTTCAACTATCCTAACAGTAGTAGAAAACTGGATAGAAAAGTAGAAGGCTCTCTCCCCACCCTCCGCTCCCTCCCTGCCAGAGGCAGGTACGGAAAAAGGTTGAAGAAAATACCTTGACCCTGGAAAAGTAGCCAAGGAAATTTTACAGGAAAGTGGAGAATATATAAATAGCTCTATATTTAGTTTGCTCACATGAGAGTATTCAGTACTTTGTCTAGCCTATTTTTAAACACATTTACACTTTGACTGGAAACAACCTCTGAGGGAAGTTGGTTCCAGATATTAACTATTTTATAGGAAAAGAAATTTCCGCAGACTGAGGTCCTAAATGTCTTTACACACTCAAATAGTGTGCAAGATTTCGTCTACCCTTTTCTTGAACTGATCCACAGAGGAACTGTTCACAACTTCCGAAGGTAACCTGTTCCATGTGTCACAGATCTTATACGTAACATAATTCCCACACACTAGTCCTAAACCGTTTCAACTCCAACTTCCAACCATTGTTGCGAGTTGGGTTATCATTTAAACTAAACATACTTCTAAAATCGACATCGTTGAACCCTCGTAAGAGCTTGAAAACCTCGATCAGTTGACCGCGCAGCCTCCGAGTTTCAAGCGAAAACAAGTTCAGGGCGCGTAACCGTCGATTGTAGCCCATATTCCTAACGGAAGGGATTAACTTTGTGGTCCTCGCCTGCACTCGCTCCAGCCTCTCAATATCTTTCCTGAGGGTGGGCGACCAGAACTGCACAGCATACTCCAGGTACGGCCGAACAAGGGAATTGTACAGTGAGAGCACAATCTCCTTGTTCCGAAACTGAAATTGCCTCCTGATATAACCCAATAGTTTCTGGGCTTTCTTTTCCACCTCTACACACTGTTTCGTAAACTTAAGGTCGCTGCTAATTAGCACACCCAAGTCCTTTTCTAAATCAGTCACCTCGATATTACTGCCCAACATCGAGTAGTCCGACTTGGGATTGGCGTAGCCAATGTGCATCACTTTGCATTTACCCATGTTAAACGGCATTTGCCATTTTTCGGACCACTCTCCTATCCTACCTAGGTCCGCACGCAGTTCCTCGATCGCTTCGGAGAGAGAGAGAGAGAGAGAGAGAGAGAGAGAGAGAGAGAGAGAGAGAGAGAGAGAATGAAAAAAAACATTGCCTTTATATTTTCCGTCAAGAAGTAGTATGGTGTCAAAAGAGTAGAGGGAGGGGTAGGATTGCGGGGGGGATGCAAAAATGTAGACGGAGTAATTGGGAGATGAGGGATGCAAAATGTAGAGGGAGGTGGGTGGTAATTGGGGTAGGGGCATGCCTAAATGTAGAGGGAGTAATTGGGAAATGGAAGATGCATAAATATACAGGGGGTAACTGGGGGATACAGTGTATATATATATATATATATATATATATACACACACACACACACGGTGTATATTCCCTTTGCGTTATAAGTGACATATTTGATTTTCAAAATACTTTTGTGAATATTTTCTTATATATATATATATATATATATATATCTCTCTCTGGTAGCCTTTGGTTTGCTTCCGCCAGAATTGTTCATTTTGACGAAGTTCAAGCTTTTCATCCCACCTTAGACCTACATTTTAACATGGAATGCGAACCACGCCCCATCAGTAGCTCAAAATCTTAACCACTAGGCTACCCAGGGTACACATTTATCTACCAACCAATTTCTTTATTGTGTGGAAGGATGAACAGCTGGGTTATGCTGCGTGCCGCCTGCCGTGACCTGGTCTCGAGCCCGGGGCCGATGGATTCGTATCAGCGACGCTAACCACTACACCTCCGAGGCGCATATATATATATATATATATATATATATATATATATATATATATATATATAGTGGTGGGCACCGTTAACCAAAAAAGTTAACTTCGATAACGATAATCCGTTAACCCCAATTTTTAACTCCGATAACGATAATCCGATAATTTTACTACAAAGTTAACGGAAGTTAACGATAATCCGTTAACGATAACTATTTCTTTACTAACATTTAAAAAAATCAAGGAAAAAAGCTTTAAAACCCATAGAAAATGTTTATTTATGCAAAATCCAACAATAAATAGGTATTTAACTGTATTTTTATCAAGTTTTGCAACTTTTTTGCTTAATGACTTTTTTTTTATTTTTAATAAAAATGTACTGATTACATGTTTTGAAACCCTTGTAACCACTAACCATTAACTAAATTTTAATTTACCAGAGAATTATTATGGCGGGAACTGAAGTTATGGCGGTTTGAATTCATTCGCGGAGCGGTGATCTTCCGTGAATGACTCCTCGCAGTTAACGTGTTAACGGACTTTAACAGACTAAATATCGAGTTATCGGAAGTTAACTGGTCCGATAACGATAAATGGAAATTAACTTCCATTAATAGTCCGTTAAAAAAGTTAACTTCGTTAATTAACTGTTATCGGATTAACGCTTTAGTGCCCAACACTGTATATATATATATATATATAATATATATATATATATATATATATATATATATATATATATATATGGGATGAATTTCACAATTAAACACGTGAAATGAATGAATGATGCAAACTCACAAGGAAAAAGAAAAATGATTCCAAGGGCCTTTCGTGTATTCAGAAGCCCTCATTCCCTGACGAGGTGTACTTCTGAATACACGAAAGGCCTTGGAACCATTTTTCTTTTTCCTTGTGGCTTTGCATCATATATATATATATATATATATATGCTCGTTCTCTCTCCTCATCTTGTGCGGACGTTCTTCTACACAAGCGTCGTTATTTACATTAATTATAATGTGTGTTGTTTGCAGTTAAAATGTATATATGTACGGCATGAGAAGGTGCTTCCTCAGGGCATTCGATCCGCTCGTATAATGTTATAATGTTATAATGTTATAATGTTTCAGACCAACAAAGACCCTAGGATCCACTCATGGCTGGTCTACCTAACTGTGTTCGTGTATTGTGTATGTCCTCCGTGGTGGCGGAGGGGACCTACAATTTTACGTGGGTTCCGAACCACAAGAACATAAGAAATTTATGTAAAAACCGCCGGTAAATTGGCAACGACCAATTTTTACGAGTTCTGACTGATCGGGAACCTTGGTGCAGTGGTTAGCATATCCGACCGGCAATTGGATGATCCCGGGTTCGATTCCTGGGAGGTGCCTCATTTTCATTTGCTTGTTCTCCCTCCTGATCTTCTGCGGACGCTCTTCTACACAAGCGTCGTTCTTTACATTAATTATACTGTGTTGTTTGCAGTTAAAATGAATATATATATAAATATATATTGTGGTGCGCAACCCCTTCGTTTATGTGGTGCACACCCTTTTCCGATTGCACTTATTTCGTACGCTAGTGTTCGTTTATTTCAGGATGACTCTGCCCATCCACTCGTACAGCCTTTCAATTTTATACCCGTAGTTTCCCTCAGCTTACTTGAAGCCCACTTTGAATTTCAAACTTTAAAGGTTAATTTACCCTCAGCTTACAAGAGAGGCCTATTGTAAGGTAGCATAGAAACGACACGCTCCCTCTTATAAAGTTTATTTAATTTCAGTCCAATTAAGACATAAATTGAAAGACATATACGGATGTGCGATTACAAATTTTGTTTAAAAAAAATCAAGTTCTTAATTTAAAGAAAATGTTTGCAAGTATTTAAGTCTCAAAAAAGCATTTATACAGAGGGTTCTTTGGAGCTATTGAAGAATAGGGACCCCAGCCTTCTTTAGTTAGGCTTATAAGGCTAACTAACGAAAATATCACGAAACCTAACCAATCGTTAGGTTAACTGTACGTCCTTGACGATTGGTTAGGTTAGGTCATGATATTTTCGTTAGTTAGCCTTATGAAGCTAACTAAAGAAGGCTGGGGTCCCTATTCTTCAATAGCTCCAGGTTTTTTATTTGCGTGTAACTTTAGAAACAGCACTAAATTCAAATTTCGTAATCTAAGAAGTAGTTTACAAAAATAGTTTACTTAAAAAAATTTGGGAAATTTACTCTCAACAGTTCGGCGCGAGTTCCGTAGATTTTTCCAGGAAAAAAGTTCGTCAAATAAATTAGATTACTTCTCACAATAACTGAATGATCATGCACTAACTTTCCGGGTTTCCACGGAAACAAGATCAACACAAGATATTTACTCTTCCCTGAGGAAACCTAATATGTCGCAAACTTACGCGTTTAACATTTAATGTGAACACAATTGAATTTAAAGAAATTTTACAAAGTTCTTTTTCGGTCGCTAACAATCAAGCGTAACCAAAGGAAATTCAGATTTTAGAACAACGTGAAACAATTTCAAATCAACTTAGAAATTTTCAAACATATACATTTCAAATATATATATATATATATATATATATATATATATAATATATATATATATATATATATAATATATATATATGGGTCGGCAAAAAAATGGAGGCCTCGAACTTTGGCTGTAAAATCCAAAGTTATGGTCAGATTTCAATATTTTTTTCAGACTCCACAACTAAGT
>JAJOZX010000805.1:732500-742500 GCA_023014485.1 Bathynomus jamesi | reverse complement strand
CTCTTCCGTTTCCATTGGCAGCCCCATACACCATATGCATGTCAGTCATCTCAGCAGTCGTGAAGCGCTCCATGTTACGCGTACTACGTCCGATTTAATGCCCGCGGCAAGCGCGAGTCTAGCCCACTTCACCTTTTAGCCAATTGCAGCGGCGCCCTCTCGCGCCGAATGGTGACGTCAGCGGACATACACTTATAGACGAAAAGGGTTTGTCTTGGTGTTGCCTATCCCCCATTACAATTTGTTCAGAAAGTTTTCAAACACCCTGTATATATATATATATACAGGGCGTCCCAAAAAAATGTATACACACTTTAAATAATTATAAAGGCAGTGTTTATTAAAATACATTTCATTTTCAAAATGTAATAGAATCTACAGACATTATTTAATTGTTCTGTCAACGCCTGTTTTCAAACTGACGTCCGTTCTGGTCCAGGCACTGCTGATAACGCGAAGCAATGGAATCGCAAACATCACGAAACATTTCGTTTGGTATTTGTGTGCATTCTCGTTCAATGGCTGCTCTCAATTCAGCGACTGTTGCAGGTTTTATAGCGTAGACTTTGTCTTTTAAGTATCCCCATAAAAAAAGTCTAGTGGTGTGAGGTCTGGTGAACGCGGAGGGTATTCTACGAAACCCCTTCGTCCAATCCACATTCACATCGTGCCAAGTACCACTCGCAATACTCCACTCTTCGGTCCGGATCATCATCTTCATTAATAGCATGGACTAATCTTGGAATGTAACTTTCCATTGACAGCGCTTCAAAATGCGTTGGACAGACGATTCTGAAATTCCTACCTCACGACTCGCTTGCCGCACAGATTTTCTTGGACTTTGGTGATACGTTTCCAGTACTCTTTCTTGCTTTGTGGGGCTTGTCGATGTCCGTGGTCTTCCGGAACGCTTCTTGTGGACATTCTGAACAGTTCCATCGGCTTCAAACTTATCTCTAATTCGAGTGATGGTAAGTCGCGTTGGTGGATCTGTTTGAAACTCCCTCCTAAACTGTCTTTGCACTTCAACTGCGTTTTCACACTTCCAGTAGCATTTTAGAATGAATTTCCTTTGTTCAAAGCTTAGTCTGACTGCCATTATTAATTCTAATGGGTTTAACTTGGAAAGAAAGAAACATCAATTGAGCTATCAGCTGTTAAAGTGTGTATACATTTTTTGGGGACGCCCTGTATATATATATTATTTCACCAAACACGTGAATAATATTTATGATGAAAATAACCACGAACGAAAATTAAACAAGAAATAGTGCTTAAGCGGTTTCGTCTAATAACATCCTCAAGAACACTGAACAGAAACACAGTGTTCCTGAGGATGTCATTAAACGAAAGCACTTGAACACTATTTTAATTTTCCTTCATGGTTATTTTCATATATATATATATATATATATATATATATATAATATATTATATATATATATTATATATATATAATGATGCAAACCCACAAGGGTTTCTTTTTCCTTGTGGGTTTGCATTATATATATATATATATATATATATATATATAATATATATATAAATATATATAATGCAAATCCACAAGGAAAAAGAAACCCTTGTGGGTTTGCATCATATATATATATATATATATATATATATATGATTGTGACACTTCCTGAAACGTCGAGTTACATATTATTTGAATTCAATTTGAGTCGTTTTGTCGGAGCTTTGTCGAGAGAAAAACGACCACAGTAAACTTGAGTCATCAGCATAAACTGTTTGACTCTACATACAGAGCCACATTAAGGTTAAAAATAAGACATCGGCATCAGGCGACAAGATCAAAGCGGCGACTGCCTCTGCATGCAAGATACGCCACTAATTCATTGCGAATCGGTCCCTGCACTACAGTTTATTCGCTCAGGAAACAACATATTTTGCGGCATTGGTCGAAGATACCCCATCAAAGATCCGAAATGGTTTTGTTTTATTTCCCAAAAGAATGATACGAACCTTTGTAATTATATTGACTCCTCTTCTTTACCGGACCAGAGCCATCAATCTCGCATGTAAACTAAAGCCTTCAAGCCTTTTCTCACCCTATGGATGATAATAATAATCTCTCTCTCTCTCTCTCTCTTCCCCCTCACGCACGCACACACACACACACACATATATATATATATACACCTTTCGTTAGCTTCCGCCTGAATTGTTCATTTTTACGAAGGTCAAGCTTTTCACTCCACTTTAGACCTACAGTTTAACGTGGAATCCGAATCACGCCCCACCAGCAGCCCAACATCTTAACCACTAGCCACCCAGGGTACCCATTTATTTACCAACCCCTTTCGTTATTGCGTGGAAGGATGAACAGCTGGGTTTTACTGCGCGCCGGCTGCCGTCACCGGGTCTCGAACCCGGAGCCGATGGATTCGGAGTCAGCGACGCTAACCACTACACCACCGAGGCGCATTATATATATATATATATATATATATATATCTGTGTGTGTGTGTGTGTGTGTGTGTAATATTCTTAAGTTAAAACAGTTTTTAAAGTAGGACCATTAAATATTCGGCGAAATTGTCTAAAGGTGGTGAATTATGTGTTGGTGTAAATATAAAGGTGAATATTCTCAGGTGATTTTCATTATTAAATCATTTTTAAACGAAAAACGTAAAAAACAACAAGTTTAAAAATAAAATTTAAAGATAAAACGTGTACCGAAATTATTTAAAAAGAACTGATATGCATATAAATGTAACTATACATTTCTTTCAAGTGTTAGAACTGTGTGTGTGTGTGTGTGTGTGTGTGTGTGTGTGTGTGTGTTGCCCTTATGGAGAATCTCTCTCCAAAGTTTCAGTGCAAAAAGTACTTTTTTTGTTACGATAAGTGAAGTTTACCTAAATTTCCTCTGGCTGTATTTATCTTTGTGTATATATTTAAGTGTGTGTGTGTGTGTGTGTGTGTATAGTCGTTTCTTTATTTTGACCTGTTAAAGACGCATCTTCTTCTTATGCTGTTTACGACGTAATGGGGAAGTTTTACGTATGAAATATTTTCAAGAAAAATGATATATATATAATATATATAATATATATATATATATATATATATATATATATATATATATATATATATATCCAAATCCATAAAGCATGACGAAATTATTTAAAATGTGTGTGTGATTAAAACGAGTGTGTGAGAGAGTGCCTCTAGAGACGACTGAGAGCCTTAGTGCCAATTTAGACGAGTGCCTGTAGATACGTGTTCATTTGAGGCACCCTCACGATGCCAACTTATTACTGCAAAAGTTTATTCATGCGTTTCACGTGTACATACGCGGTTTGGAGCCTTTTTAAGAAAGCTTTTAACAAATTATACGATACATATTTGTATTTAATTATGTATTTAATACTGGGAGTGTATTATTTATTTTTTGACTTGTGTATATAACGTTGGCTTTTTTTTTTTGTAATTGTGTTCTCTTCCGTAATGGGTATGATATATATATATATATATATATATATATATATATATATATATATATATATATATATAACATGTTCAATACATTTACGATTTCAAATACAAAAAAGAAGTATATTTGTTTTAGCGCATTGAGGAAACAAATTTCAAGTACATCTTGCTCCTGAGAGACCATGCACTCGAACCTTATAATGTTTGTATATTATTATCTAAAGTGTGACGAAATAAAAATCGTGTGACGATCGTTGAAGCTTTTCTCAAAACGTGACAAGTTAAGGAATTTTGCTTTTAAGGAGCGATAAAATGGTAATGAACGCTTCTTACGGAAGTTCCGTTCGTAACTTTACTTTCTCTGTACTTGGTGATGATATTGCGTGCTGCACATATCCTGTAAAGTCGTATTTTCAGAATGAAAAGCCTCATTATTCAGCTTTTCCAACAGTTAACTGCAATTTTTTTTTAATTAATTTTTAATGGAAGGCTGATATGATGCCTTGTTAATAATATTATATATATATATATATATATATATATATATATATATATATATATATATATATATATATATATATATATATATATGGCCACTGTAAACCGTAATTGATAGTGGAAAGGAATTTTGCTATATAAATGTTTTGTATAGGCTGTTTACATCAGTTTATTTAGAGTTACATCTACGTGTGCAACAAAAACGTTTTAAAGGGTACATTTATTTTAAGAACTTGTCCTCAAAATATTCTCCCTCATTCGTAATTGCTCCTCCGAATACACCGTCACAGTTTAATTAAGTGGTGTTTCACCCTGT
Organism: Bathynomus jamesi; assembly: GCA_023014485.1. Classification (NCBI taxonomy): domain Eukaryota; kingdom Metazoa; phylum Arthropoda; class Malacostraca; order Isopoda; family Cirolanidae; genus Bathynomus; species Bathynomus jamesi. Next base: position 738,230 of record JAJOZX010000805.1, on the reverse strand, counting down.
ATATTTCATTCTCTTACCTTACTGGAACCTGCCACAACAAATACACGGTGGTTGATTCTTTTCCTGTCGTAATATCTGAATCTGGTTAAGTCAAGATTAGGTGATTGAGACGACCATTTCTTCGCTCCAACACCTGTTGCTGTCCAGATGTTTAACTATTAGATTATGTACAGCACTGATTTGGTAACAAGATGGGATATTTTGTACTGCTTAAATAGGTCTTTGTTTCATTCCCTGATGTGCGCCTCGGTGGCGTAAGTAGTTAGCGTCGCTGACTACGAATCCATCGGCCCCGGGATCGAGACCCGGTGGCGGCAGGCGGCGCGCAGCAAAACCCAACTGTTCATCCTTTCACACAATAAAGAAATTGGTACCCTTGTGTAGCTTATTAGTTAAGACGCTGGGGTGCTGGTGGGGCGTGGTTCGGATTCTACGTTAAACTGTAGGTCTAAAGGTGGAGTGATAAGCTTGACCTTCGTCAGAATGAACAATTCGGGCGGAAGCAAAACCGAGGTTAACCTAATAAACTGATGTAAATAGCCTATAATAAAAATTTGTATATCTTCATTTTTCTGCATTATTAATATTTACAGTAATCCCTTACATATATATATATATATATATATATATATATATATATATATATATATATATATATATATGAGATGAATTTCACACTTAACACGTGAAATGAATGAATGACGCAAACCCACAAGGAAAAAGAAAAAATTATTTCAAGGCCTTTCGTGTATTTAGCAGTACACCTCGTAGACCTCCCTGATGAGGTGTACTGTTGAATGCACGAAAGAACTTGGAATATTTTTTATTTTTCCTTGTGGATTTGCATTATATAATATATATATATATATATATATATAAAATGTATGCAAGAGAGAGAGAGAGAGAACTACAATAATTAATCGTAGACTGATTTTCGTACAGAGACTGAAGTAAAACGTGTGGCACAGAGGAGATTTCGTCCCCGGGTCGCGTGAGTCATGACCCGACTCACTCCCGAGCATATATCTCAGTCGTCTCTTACCTCAACACCACTATGGAAACCAAATAATAATTAATTACTATATAATTATAATAATAATAATTACCTAAGGGTTAATTAGTGCATCTGTGAAAAAGCCCATCATAGAAGGAAGTACTGTACTCTTGAAACCTGCAGTTAAAAAGAAATATTTTGGTTTCGTAGGTGCATAGTGGTAAGAGACGTCTTCGGGACGTAAATTCCGTTTGTGCCGCACGCTTCACTTTAATCTCCTTATATATATATATATATATATATTAGTGCTGTACCTATACCAAAATTTTGCCGATACTTCGGCCGATAACGATATATCGGTACATCACTAATCTACATCATTTCCATTGTCTCCCTGTTCAGTTACAAACTCTAAAAAGTCTAAGAGATTAGACAAACAAGACCTTCCTAATCTAAATCCATGTTGGAAACTTGAAATAAGATTTAAAACTTTCCAAATATTCTTTAATACTATTCTTTATAATTCTAGTATCTTTCCTACCAATGATGTTAAACTAACAATGATGTTAAATTAATTCCTTACCGCCCCTTTACTACCCTTTTTTGTAACTGGGTATAACATTTGCTTGTTTTCAATCTTCAGGTATTTCTGCATAATTAATAGATGTTCCAGTAACAAACAAAACTGCCTCAGCTAAGCTATCCTTCCTTTCTTTGAGAATCGTAACATAACTATTTTTGGGACCAGCAGCTTTTTTTCGTTTCAATGTGTTAATTACTAATCATCCATCTTTATCTAAATTTATCAAGAATGACAGAGTTTAGAGAATCTAAAGGATGAAAAATTAATATTTTTACAAAGTATTGGTGGTATCGGTAGTATCGGCCACAATTTCACCACTACCGATACATCGGCAAAACAGGCCGATGCCGATACATCGGTACATCACTAATATATATATATATATATATATATATAAAATTTTGCACTAATATCAATCGCATATTGATTGGAACGAGCACATAAATTATGAAGGAGTCTCTTGTACAATATACGACACCTTTTAAATATAGAAAAAGAAAACTTACTGGTTTTTAGGCGAAAAAAAATTTAATTTCTAAATTTTATTTCTTATTTATAATTTTGTTTTTATTTATTGTGAAGATGCTTCTTTCTTCCTTTCAACAGAATGAATGATCGCTCAACCATACAAAAAAATATATACCTGTTGAAATGTTCAAATGTAAAAAAAAAAAATATATATATATATATATATATATATATATATATATATATATATATTACATTTGAATTAACAGATATATATATATATATATATATATATATATATATACAGGGTGTCCCATAACTCTCTCATAGGAAAATTTATTTGAAATTAAATTTATAAAATTAATACATTAGAACTAAAATAGGGTCTCTCTCTTGTTTTGGGACCTTTCTTTTTTTGTTGCAAGTAGAATAAGACGCAATGGCTAATATGGAAGTGAGTTACACGGAGGCCTTTTCCTCAAGAGTGTAACTCACTTCCATATTAGCCATTGGGTGTTATTCTACCCGCAACAAAAAAAAGGTCCCAAAACAAGACATCAATTTGAACATTTGTTTTAGTTTTAATGTATTACGTTTGTAAATTTAATTTAAAATAAATTTTCCCATGAGATGGGACACCCTGTATATGTAATTTTCATACTATTACACGGTGTAGTTCATTTAACCTTGAATATAGTTAAAGAACACCAATTTTGTTTTGGTCTTCATTAAGAGTTAATTGATTTCTGATCTAGTTTGTAATAAAAGTAAGTTTTGTGAAGTTAAGAACAGTTATAGCGAAACGTTGTTGTTGTTGTTGTTTGTCATCTGTTTCGATTTCTTGACATTTCACCTCGTCATTTGATTTCCAAAGGTGCGACGTAAGTTCACCTAACCTAACCTAGCTTAGCTTAACCCATGACTGAAGAGGTAAAAACCGGCGGTTAGAATATGAATATAATGAAATTAGATGATAGTGCTTTTGTTAATTATGCTAATATTGTCTTCGTTATTAATTAACTCGGTGCCACTGTTCATTTTACTGCTTTCTTTGGCAATTTCTTGTTTTTATTGGAACATTTGCTATTTTTCTAATGCTCATAATACTGTTTTTTTTTTTTATTATTATTTTGCTTTGCTGTTGCTAACTTTACGTTTGGAAATTCTACTTTGAGTGAGTCTTCTTCAGTCAATAAACAGAGATGGATTTCGTTATGACAAACCTCTTCTTCATTAGCATAAAGAATACATCTCTTTTTTTTCCTCTTTGGTTTTCTTCGTTTCCCGGTTTTTTTTATTTATTTTCAAGTGTCATTTTATTTTTCTCTTTCGACTCTCACACATTTATTATATAAACTAAGTTTTTATTGTACGCGTTTAACACACACACACACACACACACACACACACACACACACACACACACATTTTAACTGCAAACAACACACAGTATAATTAATGTAAAGAACGACGCTTGTATAGAAGAACGTTCCGCACAAGATGAGGAGGGAGAACGAAGTAAATACAAAGTAAATAGGACCCAGTTTTGGGATAGGATCTAGGGAACAGATAACCTAACACAGCTACCTTCAGAACCCTTAATATACGCAAGAAACTCGGTGTATTTACGTCGGATCGAATACATCAAAGAAAAAGGGTAACTATTGTATTTTTAGCCAAAATCCAAAACTTAAATCTCAACCGGCAAATCTGAGCGTCCACTTTTCAAGGCACTTAACATGTCCGTTTGATGTTTTTATTCGAACTATAGCGAATTTAATATCCCAGAGGAGTTCCTGGATTGTGGCACATTAAACGGACGTGTTAACTTCAACTCACTGTTAAGTGCCTTGAAAAGTAGACGCTCAAATTTTCCGGTTGAGGTTTAAATTTTGGTTTTTGGCTAAAAATACAATTGTTCCCATTTTTCTTTGATGTATTCGATCCGACGTAAATGCAACGCGTTTCTTGCGTATATTGAGGTTCTGAATATATCTTTCTTAAGTTACCTTTTATCTAGATCCTGCCTATCTAGATCCTATTGCTTAGCATGTTTGCTTAGTAGATGGCTGGAGAGAGGAGCTATATTTTGGGGACCCGTTGCCCACGTTCGGCATAAAAAGAAAAACTTCAGTATTTAGCATTTACCATTACTTATTTCGAACTACAGTGGATTTAATATCCCAGAATGAGTTCCTTGTTTCACGCACGGTCTGTGTGTAACATAAAAGTATCTCAAGGTATCATTCTGAGTTGTAGTATATATATATTTGTGAAAAGATGTTTAACTCTTCATACTTGCATTTTTTTATGCAGAAAGAAGGGGCCAAGTGCGAGCGCCCGCAAAAATACCCCCCCCCCCCGGTCACACACACACTATGCAAGAAGGGGAGAGCCGAAATCAAGGTCTCCGAGGCTCATAATGCCATATATACAGGATGTTTCAAAAAGAGTTATACAATTTTAAACGTTTATTTACAAAGAACCAGAAACCTCATGAACGTGAACAAAACATTTTTGAAAGCTTATGAAATTATATTTTTTTAGCAGTAAGTTTAAGCAAAATTATGCACAATGCAGTTAAACATAATGGAGTTAAGCAAAGTCCTTGTAATTGACGTTCTCGATGTGTGCCCCACCGCGGTTCAGACAGGCTTTGATCCTGACTCCTAAGTTCTGTCCAACTTTTCTCCAGGTCTCAGGGGGCATTTCCTGGAGGTAGTCTGATACCTTCTGCTTCAGATCGTCCAGTGTGGCAGGGCAGTTGGCGTAGACAGAGTCCTTGGCAGCCCCCCAGAACCAGTAGTCCAGAGGGTTCAAGTCTGGGATATGGGGTGCCCAGTCATGAGCGGTACCCAGGGAAATGAGGCGGTTTCTGAAGAGCTGCCGCAGGATAGTGATGGTGTCACCAGCTGTATGCGGGGTGGCACCATCCTGCATAAACCAGGTCATCCTGAGCTGGTTTGGGGCGACCTTTTGGGCGAGATCATTATGGAGCTGCTGGAGCACGGCCCGGTAGCGCTCACCGTTGATCGTCACCGTCTTGCCGTTGGCATCTTCAAACCAGTAAGGCCCTAGCATTCCCCATCTGACATTGAAGGCGCAGAAACGTGTGACAATTTGTTGGTCCAACACGTGTTCTGAGATTGAATTCCCGGCAGAACCTCCGGCGGGTCTCTACATATGATTTCGTCTCATACTACAGAGACACCACTTTTGTCTTCTGCTCCACTGTCAATGGCATAGTTGAGCTAGGGAGCTAGAAATTCCAGAGAACAAATACCAGGATACCACCACCAAAACCTGAAAAAGAAAAGGGTATAAATTAAAAAACAAAAAAATGGCAGGACATTAAATTTGTATAACTCTTTCTGAAACACCCTGTGTATATATATAAATTTTGAGAACATTGTGTAATGTGTAAAATGCATGTGTAGTGAAGAACAGAAGGAGAAATGTGTGTTTGAGAGCACGCTGGACTGGTCACAGGGTGGATGAGACACGAAAAAAGATCAGCTTAAAAGGACAATGGCAGAAGAAACGGGAGGCATACATCAATAAATATTATACAGGGTGTTCTAAAATTACCTAGTAAACTTTTATATGTCTGTCGATCAGTAGTGGGACGTTGTAAACAATGTGCTGAAGTTGAAGGAAGACACTTTGAACCTCTAAAATAAACAAT
>JAJOZX010000805.1:720000-727500 GCA_023014485.1 Bathynomus jamesi | reverse complement strand
TCCTTAGCATTATTTTTGATGCATGGCTGACCAAGCTTATGGTTCGAAATTCTGAACACTTGGTGGCTCTCGGTTTCTCGGGGATAGTAATCATAAAGACTCATAAAGTCAGCAGGTCAGTCTCCACTTTCATACATGTTTCTGCACAATACATTCACCTCCTCTGTAGCATCACCTTCAAGACTTTTCAGAAGTTCTGCTGGTACATCATCTGGTCGTGAGGCCCTGCCATTTCTTAGGTCTTTTACAGCCATCTCTATTTCTCTTTCCAATATGTCCGGTCCCATACGATCTACTTCCACCTCATCCGCTTCCTCCATTTCGATGTTATTAGGTTTGTTCTCTTTATCATACAGTTCTTCAATATACTCAGTCCATCTCTTCCTTATATCTTCTGGTCTTTTCAGTTTTTCTCCATTTCTCCCCTCTATTTCTCGCACTCCCAAGCTACTTCTTTTCCATCTATTTATGTCCTTAACTTTTTGGTACATTAAATCAGTTCTTCCTTTCCTTAATTATTTTAATCACTCTTAAATCATGTCTCATCCATTCAAAACTAGAAACTTTGAAGTATTTTCCAGATACCAAAACACTGACGTTACTTTACTCCACACTACGTTCATTTAAGCCTAATCCGTTTCGTAATTTAAATATCCTAAAATGAGTAATTAATTAACATCTCTCCTACAAAAATTGGCTCCTCCGAATAAAATCAGAATTTACACTATAATTTTATAATTTTAAATTTTAGAATTTTATTTAAAATTGTAAAATACTGTTTTAATTATGTCATTTCGTTGTACAGAGTGGCCCAAAAGTCTGTTGCCCCGACGCATTCTAAACTATTTTTTTCGGGGCAACAGACTTTTGGGCCACACTGTTCACATTAGACTTATTATTCAAGTTTTTGCACTGAAGATGATAACAATAAATACTGAAAGAGTTCTATCATAAAAATGTTTATGATAAGACCAGTTTTACCTTTCATTTTATATATACAGTATATATGGGGTCATTCAAAAACCACGTGGTCCTTCTTCGAGTGGTTTTCAAACCCGTCCCCCACCTTGTGGTCATTTTTAGCCAATGACTTAAACCCTCCTCCAAAACCACATGGTCTTCTGATGTCACCCCCACTCCTCCTTAATCTTATGTAAAATGTAAGGTGCCATATTAGAGTTCTTATATTATTGAGGTAATGAGGTAAATGAACAATTAAAAGGCATATCTTCTAAATAAACTGTATTAATTGTTTGTTTCTTTAATTCAAAATAATATATTGACTAAAAAATGTAATTTTGAATGTTCAAAAAATTATTTATTGGAGCATACTTATTGGATACATACTAACATATTGAATGCATACATGTTAATTGGAGCATACTGGAGCGTTAATCGGAGCATAATATGATAAACAATATTATAAACAGGATATTTTAATGCTTAGTATTGGACACGTGGTTAAACGTCAAGACCCCCCCCCCTCTCCCATGTGGCCCTTGGTGGTTAAATAAGGAACCCCCTCCCCCCTTTAAGAACCACGTGGTTTTTGAATGGCCACTATGCAGAGTGAATATATAGGCCTACTATAGATTGAAAGTCCTTAAATTTGGTAAAAAAAATGGCGGCTTATTTTTTTATTTTTTTTTTTTTTTTTATTTTTTTATTTTTTTTATTTTTTTTTAGGTTACTATTACAGAATTTCGGTTTCAGTTAATTGATCGAATGGGTACATTTAATGAATGAATTAAAATGACATGCTATAATATTGCATGAAGTCCTACAAGCAAATTCTGATGTAATGAAAGATTTCGATATAGTATGAATGGATTTGATATTATACTCTGTCATTTATATGTAGGTAAACTTTGTTTTTAGTTGTTCGCTAAATTGAAGTAGTGAAATGCCTCGACTGTTATTCTATCATATGACCATTGATCCAGTCTCTGCTTAATTATTTCTTTGGGAGCTACCTACTAATTTATCTGATCTTCAAATATGTATAAGCATATTACAGAAATTGGTACAAACACAAAAAAAATCTCAATATCCTTTGCGCCGTTTCTGCGAGTCTTTGGGATATCCCAAATATCATCGTTGGCCCAAACTCAAAATTTTCAAATTAATTTAAACGAAAAACTTTTTGTATTTTAAACTAAGAAAGTACTGAGATGTGCTCAGAATTATCAGGCACATTTTTGTTAAAATTAAACAAAATAAATTATGTTACTTCAACATAAACTTGAGTTAGATTAAATGCATTTAGTATTAATTTACTGTACTCGGAATTGAGCTTCACTTCATGTGGACATTTTGAAAATCATTATTAATTCCAAGTAAATATTATTATGTTATATGGGTTTAATCTAAACCAATTTTATTTTAAGGTAACATCATTTATTTTGTTTAATTTTAACAAAAGTGGGCTTTATAATTTTGAAGATGGTATTTTGTTTGCCTGAAATCCAAACGGAATTTGGCTTAAATTAAATAAAAATTCGTTTGAGAGCAGCGACAGATAATATGAAAAAATCTACAGGAAAAAATTAATTGTCTGTGTTTTCGCTAAAAACTGTTTGCTCTTCAGAGAAGTTTGGAAACCGAAACTTTTAAGAGATTTTGTAAAGATTATGACAGTTTTAAAATTGTTTATAAATGGTATCAACCACATTACAACGACTTGGTCCGAATGCGGTCCTAGGTGCGAAGCCGCCACCCATTGACAGGTCAGAGACCAGCCTGAGCAGATCGGATCGAGTTAACTTAGCACGATTCCGATGTGGACATCACCCCAACTTACGGACATATAAACACAGACTAGACAACTCCACAGACGATACCTGCCACCTGTGCTAGGACACACTACAAACAATTGAACACATTATGACAGACTGTACCGCTCTAGCACAACATAGAACACAACACAACATCACTAGTGCGCTGAACCTCTGGTCCACTCCGGAGAGGGCGAGAGGGCGATCGGTTACCTGCGTGCCGCCAGCTTGCTCCATCAGGGTGGGCTGATCGGCTAACCGACAACAACAACAACAACAACCACCACATTACAAGTACAAAATAAGGATATAATTTTCTTAAGTGAAAAGCGATACACCCTTATGAACATTAAAAATTTTAACGAATTTTCGATACTTCATTTCATGGACTCATGATAAGCTGACTTTATGTTCAAATAATTCTATGCTGAAATAATTGTGCTGTAATAATTCTATGTTGAAATAATGCATACCAGCGGAACTAGAGTGAAACTTTTGATGCAAAACATGTGAGATGTATTTAAATTACAGAGGCACTTTGAGGACAATACACTCTGAAGTCATCTTGCCTAATCAAGTGACCCTTGCGGCCTTGCATGTACTATCCTTTCCTCATTTTTTCCCTTCTTCCAATTAGTGGCGTCTAAAATTGAATTGAAATCCTGTAATTTATTTACAAATCTTGGCAATGACCTTTTGTTTACGTTCCCTAACACACTTTTTTTTTTTTTTTCTTTAAGAAACTGCCACTGTTCAATGAGGCGCAAAGAGAGGAAACATTCGTTATATGAGATGTAAATAACGCATAGCTCGCGTAGATACAAAACCTTCATGCAGGTTTTTAATTCGTACGTGAAGTCTAGAAATAAGAGTATCTAAAATTCAGTAAGGCGTTTAGTGATGCATAAGGGAAAAGAAATATTTTTGAGACTTTGTTTGCACCACTGTAACAAATGATCTTAACGACCAAAAGTAAACTGCAGAAATTAATTGTTTAGGCTTTAAAGTGACGGAAAACTTTTGTAGTTCTGAAACCATGAAAGAAAGTTTAGAAATTTCGACGTCGTGTTATAATCTATACTATAATAAGAGGGCCGTCCGTCCGTCACACTTTCAGAAAAAAATTGTGAGAAAAAAATTCAGAAATTGTATTACGGGCGGAAATGTGAAGCTCAAGATTTTCATGACTGTTCTTTTCTGTAGTTTAGCCTGTCTGTCTGTCTGTTTGTGAAATTTATCCCGGGCAGTAATGGGGGAAGGGTGGGGGAGGGGTTAGCCCCCAAGTTGCATGAATGGGGGTGAGGAGGTTTTGGGAGATACCAGATTCAGAAATGTTGACACAATGTGAAGCTCAAAATTTTCACGGCTGGGTTCTTTTTTTGTAGTTTAGCCTGTCTAACCGTCAGCGAAGCGGCGGGAACTGTACTAGTCTTTATAATAGCAGTATCGTGTTTTATTAAGAAAATTATTTCAGTATTTTTACATTTAATTATGATATTGATGCTAAATATTATTATTATTATTTTGAGGGTGAGGGGTTTTCACTTACACCCACCCACATATCCACCCACGCCATTATTATAACATTAGTTTAATAACTATTTTCAGCTTCTTTTATAGTTCAAATAAAAAATATAAATAAATTAATAAGACTTTATATTAATTAATAAGAAACCTAGCCTAGCCCCAGGAGCAGGGATTACCAATTAATTTTCTCAGTGGATCCGCATAGGTGTTTTTATTGGGTTATAACGTTTTGCACCAGAATTTAACGTATGAGCCAAAATGTGTTCATTTTATATCGTTTCGTTTGGACCAACATATATATTAAGTTGGATCTTTTCCGTTTGACTGCCGCCATTGAAACATAAGAGGTGAGTGCCCCCAGCCTTCTTTACTTAGCCTTATAAGGCTAACTAACGAAAATATCACGACCTAACCTAACCAATCGTTAGGTCAACTGTACGACCTTGACGATTGGTTAGGTTAGGTCGTGATATTTTTGTTAGTTAGCCTTATAAAGCTAACTAAAGAAGGCTGGAGTTTAATTATGTTTCAATGGCGGCAGTCAAACGGAAAAGATCCATTAAGTTAAGTTAGTTGAACTCTCAGGGAAATTTATAGAGCCTAGAAAACTTAATGCAATCGAAAGGTATAGTTTGGCGCAGACGAAATGTCAGAAAACGAACATATTTTGGCGCACAAGCTAAATGTTATAACACTATTTCTGTAACTCTATCTAGGCTCCGCTACCCATACTCCCCGCCCCACGAGTGTTTTCGTAATGTGGCTTACATTATCTCACCGAAATCAACTTAAAGTCACCACTTTTAATCTCCCGAATGAAAATCACTATTAAAATTTACAGAAAGCCTACAAAAAATTTATTTTGATTCTATCGAAATGTCAAAGTTTGATTGTATTTTAAAGCAAAGCCTAGCAAGGATGACCAACTTCTTTATGTTCGTGGGTTAGTTTCTTACCTAAACTGTAATCTGGGGACCGAAACTATATGACCAGGTAAAGTAAATTTAGAATTTGTAACTCGAAATATTAAAAAGTACACTCTTTTAAAAGTCAGAAATACTAAATAAATGGCCGCGGGCAGCCAGTTGACCATCTATGGCCTGTAGGCTAATTGCTGTATGGGTTTATTCTGGTTGGTTCATATAAAATCTAGCGACGGTCTGGATAAGGACTTTGGTACTCCCATTAGTGTCCTATGCTCTAGAGCAGTGGTGCACAAACTTTTTTGATGTGAGGGCCAAACCAACCATCTGTTTATATGTAGGGGCCAGATATATAGATATTCTATTTTTTATAAATATGCATTTTTATAACCAGGGGTAATATTTCAGATTTTTCTTTGGGTAGCTACCCTTTTCATGTGAAAAATGTGAATTGAAAAGACCCGTGGGGGCCACATTTGGCCCGCGGGCCAGGGTTTGTGCATCACTGCCTGAGTTTAGAGTCTAGAGGATATCTAATACTTTCAACTCTCTTCTACATTTTTAGTAGTTAAGAGTAATCAGGGACAGGAAAGTATACATGCCATACTCAAAATCCCTTTGATAGTTTATATTAAAATACTTATTGATGCATATTTAATATTCTAAGTTATATTAGCAGATTACCCTTGATCATCATCATCATCATCATGAGTAAACTTACCTAACCCCTTATTCTCTTCTTTTAACCCCCTACTCTCTTCTTTCTCTCGGGCTAACCTTAAAGTGGATCTTTGGGTCTTTGTTAGCCTTAGCCTCTGTAGATCTGTAGATCATAATCGTCAGCTCGAGTGTATATGGTTCAAGGATATAGGCAAAGATTACTTGATAGCATAGCATTTATGACTCGGATAACCTCGATAGGCCCGAGTGGCTTCACGTTTTCCAAATGTAATGTAATGTATAAAGGGCTTTCTGCGTTATCTCATTCCTTTGAGATTGGTATTTTATTAGGTATTTAATTAAATCGCATCTCAGTATAATTTTAGAATTCTTGATAATGAATTAAAAGAACTTCGAATTCTGTACAAGCGAAGCTAAAGACACTCTTTTTAGTACTTTCTGCACTAATATTTATGGGTAGCAACTCTGGGTTAATTATAAAAATGGCTCCTGCAGAACCCTCAATTTACTTTACAACAGATCCTATAGACTGCTGTATAAGTTACCCGCAAGATGCTCGGTCTTTCAAATGTTCGCTAACCCCAACGTTCCGAGCCTCCCTGAGGTAACAAGACTCACTCAATACAGTCTAATTCGAACAATCAAACACTCAGACAATCCAATTGTTGAAACTACTCATCAGTCCTGCTTTATGTCTTCTAAACTGTTGACTTCTTGGTATGAAAGTGTTTGTCTATCGTTCCACTTAACTCGTGCATTAGCCATTCCATTATATGTACTTTTTTATTTTTATGAAGCTCTTATTATTACTAATTTTATTATTTCGCGGTTTTTTATGTGTATTGCTGTTATTTCTTTATTATCATAGTCCTGTTTATGTTTTTTAAATTCATTGTTTAATACTTACTTGGATACTATACCCTTTTTAGGGGGTAGGGAATATTGTACTATTTTATGGGATTTATATCCTGCCTATAAAGCTTAGCATTATCATTATCATCATTATCACACACACACAACACACACAGAAAAAGAAAAACGATTCCAAGGCCTTTCGTGTATTCAGAGCTACACCTTCCTGACGAGGTGTAGCTCTGAGTACGCGAAAGACCTTGGAATCGTTTTTTCTTTTCCTTGTGGGTTTGCAGCATTCATTCATTTCACGTGCTTAATTGTGAAATTCATCCCATATATATATATATATATATATATAAATAAATTATATATATATATATATGAGCAAAATTACCAGATTAAAAAAAAAAGAAATATACTGTAATAATCACTTAAATTTTATTCGTAATGAAATAATTCGAAAATATGTTTTGATTATAATATAAAAAGAAAGTATTTAAAAAAATTGAACCCCAATTTTTTAAAAATTTAACCTCAAACTTCACGAAATTCGATTATGAAAAGACAAAAATAGTCATTTATTTATAATATATTGTTTAGAAGTGTTTTTTTTTTAAAAGTAACTTGGCAGAATTACGTAATTTTTATTTTTGTGCAATGATCAAGAAAAGTGTGAGCAGGCAAATAGGCATTCGAAAAGCACATAATTAATGGTCTTATAAAACGCTTCGTGCTTTGCG